>SNQJ01S0117442.1:12215-27695 GCA_010110895.2 Picea sitchensis
TGAGTCTGATGGTCAGACAGAGAGGGTGAACAGGGTAATAGAAGACATACTAAGAATGTATGTGATGGATAAACCATCAAGGTGGGAAGACTACCTGCATTTGGTAGAATTCGCCTACAATAATGGGTATCATGCATCGTTGAAGATGAGCCCATTCGAAGCACTTTATGGAAGAAAGTACAACACTCTAGTGAGCTGGGATAATCCAGCTGACAGAGTAGTAGTTGGGCCTGAGCTGCTCAAAGAGATGGAAGATCAAATGATAAAAATTAAACAGAATCTAAAAGCTGCCCAGGATAGGCAAAAAACTTACGCTGATAGTAACAGAACCCACAGAGAATTCAAAGTGGGTGACCATGTTTTCCTGAAAGTGAAAACTAGCAGAAGTTCCCTGAGGTTGGGAAGTTGCGCCATTTGAGATCCTGGAAAGGATTGGGCCATTTGAGATCCTGGAAAGGATTGGGCCAGTTGCATACATGCTTGCATTACCTGCATCTATGATTGTACATAATGTGTTTCATGTTTCACTGCTTAGGAAATATGTACCTGATGCTAATCATGTTATCGATTGGAATGTGGTTCAGGTGGAACCAGAAGGTGTCCTGCAAGTGCATCGTGTGCGCATATTGGACAGGAAAAGCAAACCGCTCCAGAATCGAGCCATAGAGCTTGTAAAGGTCCAGTGGACCTGTTACGGACCTGAGGATGCGACATGGGAGCATGAAGAGGTTATGCGGGCAGAGTACCCACATCTTTTTGAAAATTTTGAAAGGCTTGTAGAGACAGTGTAAGTTGCACTGAAGACAGTGCAAAAATAAGGGGAGGGGAATTGTAATGTCCCCAAGGCCAAGCCCTGTCGTAAATCATGTTCTGAAAGGAATTGTAATTATGTTTTATAGGTTGTTGAGCCAAGTTTTTATAAGCTGGTGGCTTATGTGTTTGTTAGGCCAGGGAGCCTAGGTGTTGAAGGCCAGGAGCCTAAGTGTTGTATATGTAATCATGCAGAACAATTAATAAAAAATTGTAAACACCACCAGGTGCAGACCGACCATGATGAATGAGTGAAGGGGGACTAAGAATCCATAGAGAGGGCAAGGAATTAGGGGCTGGAAGGTGGGAAAAGGGGCTAAGTGTTTATCCTAGGGGGCTTAAGTTTGAGAATAATATTTTATTATTATTCCAAAAGAACATGTGCCATTAATATTTTTATCCTAAGTTCCTAACCAAGGGAAGGTGATGCGTGCTGGTGGAACGCATGCAGTCTCCAGGGCGACAAGTGTCGACCCAGGTGCATGTGAATAAAATGGCCAGGGTGGACCGTGAGGGGGTTCCTTCTCCCATTCGATCGGACTGCCAGAGCGTGTATGGGCTCGGAGAAGTACGATTGACTTAAGTTATGCAAAGAACCTTCGTGCGTCCCTCTGATCCGAAAATTCTGTGTCTAGCTTTGAGAAAACTCGTGTATACCTCCGTATTGAACCAAAAGCCTGTGATTGATTCCGAAAGAGCCAGATTCACCTCTGTTCTGAACCAAAAATCCTGTGTGGTGTCTGGGAATCCATGTGCATCCTCTATCCGAAATGGAACTTTTGCGTGAAGCCTCTGTCCCGAAGCCGTGACCGTGAGACCATTTTTCCATTTTCTGAACCTGTTTTGAGGAAGCCGGTGTCTGTGTTTCCGTGGGTAATTGCAACTGTGCAGTGCGTGACTGTATATGGCTTGTGACCAGTTGTGAAACACTCTCTCCAGGCGAGAGGGGAGTTTGAGGTTGGACAAACAGGTGGTTTGGCCTGTGAGCATCTCTCTTTAGGTGAGAGAGTGCACAGAGGAAGGAGAGGACTCTTGGAATGAACCCTGTAGCTGCCACAGAGCCCAGAGACTTCCGGTCTGGTCTGTTGCTGTAACCCAAGGCAAGGGAGGTTAGCAGCCGAAGGACTGTCCAGGTGACAGAGAAGGTGTATACTCCTGGGGTGGAACATACATGTGGGGAATGGGGGTCTGTGGGCAGTGAGCGTGAGTGGTTCTTGGAAGAGAATTCCTTCCTCGTGACTTTGTGTTTTCCCTGTAACCTTAGCCTAGCCTAGGATTCCTTGTCTCAGGGTGGAGCTTAGTCCTAGCTCGAGGGTGACCCACTGCTGAGCTTGATGAGCAGTGCGGTCTAAGGCTGGGAGGTTCGTGGAAGGCCTGCACTTGGTTGGTGGAATCTACCACTGTTAAAAGATAAGTATTTGATTATGCTTTAATCATGTTTTGGCATGACTGTGCTGCTTATCTTATCATGAATTCCGCTGTGTATATGAATTAATATTAAACGCTATTGATTGTTAATTATAGCAGTAGATAATATGTTTACTCTGAGCTTAAATGTGTTTATTTGTTTAAATGCATGTGGATTATATAATACCTATATGATTTATGTACAAAGTGGTGTTATAGATTTCTTTTAAGAGCATTTAAGCCTTGGTAGCCATAAAAGGTGCGCTACAATGGAATAGTCCAACTCAAAGGACAATAGCCTATCTCTTTAGATCCTTTAGTGTTTACCATAATGCTGCAGCTCCCCACCCCCACATTGCAATTAAAAGGAAAGGAGGCTAATGAATTTATCAAAAAACACAAAGAAGGAGGATAACTCCTTGATAACTATCTGTTCGACCTAAACAATAACACTGGATTTTCCAAGATTAAGGTAAGTTCCTTGAAATACCCATATAGGGAATTTGCTTGGTTATTTTCTCATATAATTGGTTTCGAGTCCACATCCTTTGTACTATGAAACATCATCTATGCTTTTCATTTCTCTTTGCATGAGAATGCCATCATAGATTGGGGTCACATTATTTCTAGTGAAATTTCATTTTAATTAAGTAATTTGAAAAATACTAAGAAATTTTATATGACATCCTACCTTATTTTCTCCATAGCCTACTGTCATGTGTTTGAAGACTTGCTGAGGGAAAGAAGCATTGATTTTAATGTTGAACTAGTCTTTGCATGGTATTCAACTTTGTGGAGGCACAAAGCTCAATACATTTTTTACCCGGTTCACAATAATTTCATTTTAGAGTTTAAAAAGTTAGTTTTTGGCGTGAATACTTCAATGTTATCACTTGAATCCACCACCTTTCTTGCGGTGAAAGGAGTTTTTGAGACTACCGAATATTTTAGTATTATCAAGTTATTTGGATGTGAAGAGAATCCTTTCCTCCTCATATTTTATGTATTAGATAGACATTTGGTTGTGGAAGTTTGTAGAAAATATAAGTCCCGGGATCACTTCTTCAACGAGAAGATAAATAAACAATTTATCCCACAACCTTGGAAAATTGGAGAAATCATTGTAAAACACATATCCCATTTGGATGAACTTGCAACTCTTCTTGACCAACTCAGCTTAAAAGAAACTGAACTTGTTGAGGGTTTCGACCCAAATGATATGTTTACTGCACACATGGCCTCAATTGGTTATTTTTATTATTTTACCAAAATTGAGTAGTTCAAAGAAGGAGGTGGAGATAATTTTAATCTCCCTGAAGTTTTATTTGACCAGGTTTTTAATGAAATGGAGAAATTAATTGGTATCAATGAAGGACATTTCCATCATGGTAGAGAAGTAGTGGATATAAATCCCAATTCACCAACTGTTTCCCAAAAAGTACCCCAGTAAGAACAAAACCTAGGAGCAATGGTATGGAGATGAGGTAAACATTGAGTGGAAGTTCATACAATGGTGGTGATAAGGACCCACGAAAGAAAAATCTTGAAAAAACTCATACTGTATACACCTCTTCCAAAAGAAAAAAGAGATACACAGAAAACAGGGTTAGGCGTACCTAAAACCCAAGAAATCTAAAGAGATATGGACGTAGATGAGCTTAGTGAAGAACCCAATTGGTATGAGAAAAGACTGTTGGAAACCTGAGAAATCGATGAGGCCATTACATAAAGAGTGCTTGCTTTCCATAATGGAGGGAAAGCTATTAGGCCATGTTTTAAGCAAAGAAGGAGTGTATATTGATCCAGAAAGAGTCAAAGAAATAAATGACCTAAACCATCCAACATCAAGAAAAGGAGTGCAATCTTTCTTTGGAAAGATAAAATTTGTTCGACGATTTGTCCTTGATTATGCTACCATTGTCAATCCAATAAATAAGTTGTTAACGAAATATACAAAATTTGAATGGAAACTTGATATTAAAAAAACCTTCACTGAATTCAAACATGTCATTACTACCATTCCTATTCTTATCATCCCTAATTTTGATAAATAATTCATATTGTATTTGTAACATCCCGCTCTGGTGCACTGAGCAAACTTATTCTTTGAGGACACTTGCTCGCAAGTGATCCAGATTATTATGATATTAAAACATTTGACTTTGATTATGATGCATCATGGGTAGATGACATGTTGTTTTACTACATTGACATAGGTAGGTGCTATTGACTCGGTTTTACTGAGTGTGCAGGGTTTTTGACCTTGAAGATGCAGAGGCATCGATGGAACCCCTTGGACTCCGGATCGAGTCAGGGAGTGTGCTATTGGGGTTTGATTGATTTACTGTGATATTAATACATTTGATTAGATGATATGATGTGGACATGTTCTGACATGATTTGTTGATGATGCAGGCTGACGATAGCTTGCCGACCAGACTCACATATGGAGTAAACACATGATTTGTTGGATGATGCAGGCCATAGCTTGCCTAATGCATCATATATGGAGCAAAGGGCCGCTACACGACTACCTTCCAGGAGGCTGAGGAGAGGTGGACAACGGTCTTACTAATAACCTAATACTAGCACTCACGCGGGCTCGAATCCATGTGCCAACGCATTATCTAGTCGAGAGGACCCACGATGTCGGAGTGGGCGACCGCGACAATGCTCACGATGACTTAAGGGCTAATAAAATTGCTGCGGGGGCCTTATTCCTTAGAATCCCTTAGTCTCCCACACATTCAATTCGGCGGGAGTGTTGAATTCTGCCATTACGTCTACGACCGTGCTGAAGAGGTGTTTAGTGACACCTCTTTGGAGCATCGTGTGTCTTGCATACATCACAAAGAAACACAAGAGGCGAGTGGCACCCTTGGATACGTGGTGCATCCTGAAGGAACGTCGCGCAAAACAAACACAAGGAGTGGTAATCTTGGAGCACGAGTGCATCTTGGAAGGCATGTCGACAAAGGATTATTGAGTGAAAATTCCCCTTTGGAGCAATCAAAAAGGCCTTGAAGTACACGCCTTGATGATGATAGAGGGATGAACCAAGATGGCCCTAAGACAAATAACACATTAAGAAATCTAAAAAAAAAACAATTTTCCTAATTAATTGTCGACTACCCAAAATCTAGTTCTAAGTCTAAAAACTTCACTAGGGTAAAATTCTTGTCTCTCCTTAAGAAAATATCTCTATAAAATAAAATAATAAAGTTTTAAAATAAAAACCATATGTTTAATATGGTCTTCATAAATTATCTCTAAAGAAATGAAGAGAGTAAGAACTTAAACAAAATCCTGGATATAAAAGGTAAAGAAGAAATCAACATTTTTAACTTGTGAAAGTGTAAAAAGATACCAAATTAATAATAAAAGGAAAAGCCAAGGCTTTTAGCCCCCAATAAAAAGGGGAAAGAGGGAACAAAATTTAGAATCTCAGGAAAAGGGAGGCACATAAAAAGGGAAAGATGGGAAACTTAAGGTAAAAGAGGGAAACCAACTTTAGGTAAAAGAATCAGATTTAAGAACCTTCTAATTTTGAACTCCATTTTAGCAATTTTAATTTTAGGGAAACTCTTTAAACATGTAAGGGGAATCCCAGGGACACCTAGGAGGATTTTTTAGGAGCAACTCTAGGTGGGAGGGAATTAATACACCGAATTAATTTAAAGAAAATAATTAATGGATAAACGTGGGGATGGATGACACTTGTAAGAAGGAGAATCGGAGTAGGGAATTTTAATAAAACTTTAATTAAATGAGATGTAGGGAAAAAGGGAGTGGGAAAACTCTATAAAATACAGGAAGGAGAAGGATGAAGGGGGATCAACTGTTAGTGTAACATTACCGGATTAGTGACTTGGACCATTTACTTCAGTGAGCTGGGATTTCCCTGGCAAAATTTCTAGAGGATCCAGTTCGCCTCATGAGGTGAGTCGGAGCTGGACGTATCTATCCTGATAGTGGGTGGCCCCTTGGCGCTTGGGGATAAGGGGAGGTAGAGTAACCCTTAAAATTGGTCAGGAGGACTGGGTGAGCAGGTCTTGACGGCCATGAGAGGAAGCGTACCTGAGCTTAATAGCGGCACGGAGCGCACAGACGTCATCGAGGCGTGCGATAAGGCAACGGTACACTCGTTTATTTGTAGAGTAGGATGCTTAGGAATTACGCTTGGATTTGCTTATTGATTTGAAATGGATTGGATAGTCTTATTAAAGTTTCGTCTAAAATTTTATTGAAATTGTTTATTTATGGAGGTTTATGTGCGAATTTTAATGAAACATCTTATTACTGGAAGTGATGCTTGAAAATTGTGAATGAAGCATTTTTCTTTATTGGAAGTTTTGTCCTTTATGTGGTTAATGAAACATCTTATTACAAAGTTATGTCTGCAATTTCTGAGGTTTTTATTTTTGGGGCCATGATCCCGTGCATTTATCCACCATTTGTGTAAGGACAATTCTTTTCATTTTTTGTTACTAATCGTTGTAATTTTACTCGCACTACTACCTCAGTATCTCTGAAATTCTCGGAGGTAGCGATTATGAAATTTTAGGAGTCGACCATTTATCCGTGGGTAGAGTCAAGTTTCCTTTTTGGAGGATTTATTTTTACTTGCGTGATTTCCTTGGGAGATCTTACCTGGGTGATATCATTCTGATCGATTGGCGCGTTGGAACTTAATTTTTAGGAGAGGAGCGAGATTACTCCTCGTTGGTGGTTTTGTAAGAATCCTGACACCATAAATCATATTGCTCACCTTTTCTCAAAGGGGATATTCGACGTCCGGACATGGCCTTGCCACTACCTGGTGGTGCCGTGGTATGTTTAGCACCCTTCCTTGCTTTTGGTTGTCTCAGGCACGTCCGTTGTTTGCCCTTCTTTTATGGTAAAGAAATGATTACTGTGGTGTGGGTACATAGGTTCCTGGGGGTTTCCGAGACCGCCTTGTTGATTGGGCATTGGTCGATTCCTAGGAGGTAGAACTATATTATACCTGTTCCTACCCTTGCTTTGACTCGAATTTAACCAAGTTTTTAACCAAGTCTTGACAGAAATTACTAACCTGAGACTGTGTAGATCGGCCTTACCTTAACGACAGTCGGCATGGCAGATTTATGGATGCAATAATCATGACGACAGTTCTGTGGTAATCTTAGAATCTGCGGGTTATAACTGACCTTGAAGTTTTTGCAACCATTGTCTTACTTCGTTAATGTCCTCGTTTCCTGGACACAACTATTATCCTTGGTTGTCATAGTTGATAGTGCTCTTATAATTTTAAGCAAGCCTCTTGATTTGTAGTTGAATAACAAGCCAGTTAATTCGTTATCCCTTTTATGGTTATCGAAACTTGTACCATTGTCACCTAATAACTAAGACCTTGTATCAATTAAGAGCCTGCAATTTGCACCTCTTTACCTTAAGGTTATATTGCCAGAGTAAATATGTGGTGGATAAGTAAATAGTTATGATGTTAACATCTGCATTTTGTGTAGTTAATTGTCGGGATTAATAGGTATTTTATATGATTAATAATAAATAATCACATAGAGGAGATGCTCTTGGAATTCTTGTGCTTATGTGTGGATTCACAACTATGCATCATTAGTCTAACTATGATCAATAGAACCCTCCCTTGTGTTCAATATTGTAAAAGTATCTAATAATAAATAAATCGTTGAAAATGATTAGTATAGTAATTAATGTTATCAATTCATTAACTGCATAAGACCAGGTGGCCTAGCCCCAATTAAATAAGTAAAGGATATTACGTAACCCCTTTCAACAAACTTGGTAAGGATTGATTTGGAAGGACAACAAATTTGTTTTAAATTGGATAAAAGTCCAATGTCTATTCATATTGGTATTATCAAATGTGGTTTGTATGTATTTTGGAAGCAAATAAACTAATCAAATGTAAATAATAAAGGGTGATGTGGAAGGTGTGATGCCTTACAAAAGAATGTCCTTTAGGCTAGTATAATTTCTTATTTTACTAACCTGCCTTGTCATCCTTACGGGTGTTGAGTTTATGCTTCCTTCATATTCTAATTAAAGATACTTGATTTTAATGGCAGGCGGATTGTGTCCTTAAGACTAAGTTTAGATTATACCTTGATGTCTTTATGCACTTTAGACATGCATTGCAGGGCTCATAATGGAGGTTGAAATAAGATGTGTTAATTACCTTACTTGCGTTATTAATTGCCTTTGTCTTGTAATTTGATTAAAGGTACACCTCCCATGCAAGACTGTAATAGTAGTAATGAGTTAAAATTGACGCACTATCGTAAAATTCCTTAAGGTAGATAACCTTGTTGTTTGAAATCTTGATGGTTATGTTATTGTCTTTATCTTAGAAGGCTTGGTCTGCTTGTGTCGGGCGGGTTGTAGACACCTCCATGTTCCTCAGAACAGTCGCCAGCCCTAAGACCTTAAATGGTTAAAATCGATGGGAACCTGGGCTTGAGCGGTGCTTGTGTGTCTTGGAGGTCCTAACCATTGCAGGGTAGGATGGGCGGGTAGTCAGTCTTATTTATTTGTCGATTGATTGTCGTTCATTACATGTAGATACTTGATGTGCATCTTAGTTCATCATGTTGTGTTCGTCGTTGTATGCGTCTTGTTCGTTGTTGGGTGGAAACGCAGAGTCGAATGTGTTTATTACCCTTGTACACATGCGCACACACAAAAATAAAAAATAAAAAATTGTACTTGTTATAAGAGGTTCGTCGTCGTAACGAGGTGGTTCGTTACAGTATTCATTTTCTTAAGATGAAACCATTGCCTCTATACTAACTCTAAAAGATCAGAAAATGGAAGAACTCCCAATTGCTTTCATGAGTAAAACCTTGCATGATTATGAATTAAATTATTCAATAAACTTATATCATTGTTTATGTTCCACATTCACCTGTAAAAATGTTGCTAAATCAACAACTTAGAGAAGGAAGATGGGAAAATTGGTTGGAAAATATTCAGGAATATGATTTGGAAATTAAATCATTAAAAGTAGTCAAAGGGAACATATTATGTAAATTCATGATTGGGATTGAATCTATTAACATTTCCCCTTCTAATGAATTTGATGTTGTAATACAAGGAACAAGTTTGGCGAATTCATAATGGTATAAAGATATAATTTTAAATTTGAAGTCTGGTCAATTCCCTCCTGAAATGGCCTCTAAGGAAAGAAGAACCTTGAAAATGAAGACAAATCAATATGTTCTAGTATTTGGTGTATTGTTTCAAAGAAAATTTGATGGTGTTCTATTAATATGCTTGGATCATCCAAAGTCTAGAGAAATACTTCAAGATTTTCATAGTGGTTTTTTTCGTGGACATTTGTCACCATTTGTGACAACTTACAAAATCATTCGGGTTGGTTATTATTGGCCAAGTATGTTTAAAGATTCTCATGAGTTTGTTCAAAAATGCATTCCATGTCAGAATTTCTCATGAAAAGGGTTGCAATGCCATTACAATATACAATGATGGATCAACCATTTGCTCAATGGGGTTTAGATGTGATTTGTTCTATAAATCCCAATTCTGGCAAAGGCCACTTTTATATCATTACTGAAAATGATTACTTTACAAAGTGGAAAGAAGTAGTGCCTTTGAGAAATGAAAATTCAGAGCAGTTAATTCATTTCTTAAAGGAAAATGTTTTGTCAATATCCAATGTACCAAAAACATTCATAACAGACAATTGCTTGATTTTCATTGGGTCAAAATTTACAAACTTTTGTGGAGAATATTGAATCATCATGGGTTAATCATCCAGTTGTTATCCACAAGGAAATGGCTTGGTAGAGTCAACAAACAAAACAATGATTCAAATTATCAAGAATAAAATTTAGGCTAACCACAATAATTAGCATAACAAGTTGATAGATGCACTTTGGGCCAGCTGTCTTACTCAAAAGGATAGTATTGGACATTCTGCATATACTTTGGTTTATGGGAAAGAAGCAAGTTTACATATACATTTAGAATTGAATTCCCTTTCTCTTTTTAAAAACAACGATAATGGAGAAGAACAATCACCAATGCAAAAAATAAATAATGATCTCTTGTGGTTAGAAGAAAAGAGGGAATAGGAAATATTGGCAATAAACAAGAGATAATAGGTGGCTGAAAAATACTTTGACAAGAGTATTGCTTCAAATGATTTTCAAAAATATCAACTAGTTTTGTTGTGGAACAAAGAAAAGGAAAAACCATCTTTCCACACAAAATTTGAATCTCTCTGGATCGGTCCATATCAAGTTGAGAAAGTTATTGGTTATAATTCATACTTGTTGAAGGATATGGAAGGAATAATTCAATTGTTTCCTGTAAATGGGAAACATTTGAAACATTTTTTCTATTGAAACCCCTCAGTCAAAAAACTGTATATAGTCACTCTTGGTACTCCTTTGTACATAATCTATTAGTTTCTTTTTTCTTTACTCTTTTTTTTTACTCCATTCGCCCAATGGAAGAGGATTCTGAATTCTTAGCAACCCACAAAAGGTCATTGTCCTAGAGTTGGATCCAAAATTTGATCCACATTCGTGATCAATATTTGAACATTCATACCTATACTTAAATATTTTTCTTTTATTGTTCTTTTTCTTGTTGAATGTCCTTACTTAGTCTCTTTTTCCTTTTAAAATGTAGGTTGTAGGTCATACTACCATTAAATTCTTATATCCACACACCTGCTAACTCATGTATTTATACTTAGTTTTTCCTCTTTCAAATTTTCCAACACTTAGTCATTTTTTGAGTAATGTGGGAGTAGCGATGCAAAAGTACAACATGTCCCAGACCTGCAAACCCATAAGTCCCTAGACCCATAATCACACTACCCACAAATTTCACCTCTTACCTCCACGTCCTCCTAAATGCACCTTTTCTTTTTACCTTTTCATACTAAGTCGTTTTCTTGAAAAGTGAATGTGGAATGACTGAATATCCCATTTACCTTTTCTTATGTCCATAGACCTGCATGAGTGTCGACCCACAATCCCACATTCTACAAAATATACCTTTTATTTTCCCTAACCAAAAGTTTACCCTCTCCCATACTTAGACAATTTTCTTACTATGGGTGCATGGCACTTCCACTTTTACCTTTTCATTCCTATGTGCTCCCAGACCCATATACCTGCAGTCTCTCATACTACATAACACACCTTCCAGGCCTTTTAATGCACCTCCATTCTTAACCACTTTTCATCTGCCATGGTATCCCATTACAAATTTCCCATTGCATTTATTTCCCTCACCACATCAACCGCCACTTGTGTGAACATAATGTCGTTACTAAATTCACGAAGATCCTGTAAACCTTGTAATAAATTAAAAAATGTTGTCATGTAGGCCATCAATTTTAAAATAAGAACTACATTGATTAAACCATAATGGTAATATGTGGTAAATTAAAATAATAACTAATATGCCAAGCTGTAAATATCGACAGTGGTGCCACCTATTGCCAAAGATAAAGTAGTGAAATAATGTCAAGTAAGAAAAAAAACTGTGTTGTGGGGATACACTAAACATACTTGGGTGTGAAGATCAAGAGTTCCAATGGTCGCGAACATACAACTACTATAAGGATCTCCCTCTGACTGAGAGAAAGATGAATCTAATCTGGAATTTAGGAATATGCCTTACCAATTGTGTTTAAGAGGTAAAAGACTTTAGAGAACTTGTTCAGTAGTGTGCAAACAAATTCAATTCAAAGAAGGGAATAGTCCAGGTCCAAGGAAAATAGCCTATCTCTTTATCTCCTTCAGTGTTTACCATAATGTTGCAACTCCCCACCCCCACAATGCAATTGCAAGATGAGGAGGCTAATGAATTTCTCAAACAACACAAAGGAGGAGGAGAACTCCTTTATATCTATCAAGTCGACCCAAAAAATAACATTGGATTTTCCAAGATCGAGGTAAGTTCCTTGAAATACCCATACAAGGAATTTTCCTGGTTATTTGCTCATATCATTGGTTTGCAATACACAACCTCTATACCAAGAAATATCATATATACTTTTCATGAGAATGCCATCATATATTAGGGTCACATTATTTCTAGTGAAATTTCATTTCAATTAAGTAATTTGAAAAAGACACATAAATTTTATATGACATCCTATTGTATTTTCGCCATAGCCTAATGTCATGTGTTTGAATAATTATCGAGGGAAAGAAGGATTGATTTTAATATGGAGCCATTGTTTTCCTAGTATTCATCTTTGTGGAAGCACAAAGCTTAGTACAATTTTTACTTGGTTCACAATAAATTCATTTGAGAGTTTAAAAAGTTAGTTTTTTTCCCGAATATGTCAAGATTATCACTTGAAGCCACCCCCTTTCCTGCGAGGAAATGAGTTTTCTAGGCTACTGAATATTTCAGTATTATCAGGTTATTTGGATGTGAAGAGAAGCCTTTCCTCCTCTCGTTTGATGTATTAGACAAACATTTTTTTTGGAAGTTTGCAGGCAATATAAGACTTGGGCTCACTTCTTCAATGAGAAGAGAAAGAAACAATTATACCACTGCCTTGGAAAATTGGAGAAATCATTGTAAAACACATATCCCATTTGGATGAACTTGCAAATCATATTTACCAACTCAACTTAAAAGAAAATGAACTTGTTAAGGGTTTCGACCCAAATGATATGTTTACTACACACATGACCTCAATTGGTTATTCTTCTTATTTTACCAAAATTGAGCAGTTCAAAGAAGGTGGTGGAGATAATTTGAATCTCCCCGAAGTTTCAGTCAACGAAGTTTTTAATGACATGGAAGAATTAATCAGTACCAATGAGGGATATCGACATCATGGTAGATAAGTAGCAGATATAAATCCCAATTCACCAATTGTTTCCCAAAAAAGTACCCTGGTAAGAACAAAACCTAGAAGCATTGGTATGGAGATGAGGAAAAAACTGGCTGGAAGTTCAGACGATGGTGGTGATAAGGACCCACCAAAGAAAAAACTTGAAAAATCTCATACTATATATATTTCTTCTGAAAGAAAAAGAGATACACATAAAACAGGGTTAGGCGTACCCGAAACCCAAGAAAGACCAAGAGCTATGGATTTATACTAGATTATCAAAGAACCCAATTGGTCTGAGCAAATACTGCTGGAATCCCAAGAAATCATTGAAGTCCTAGTCACTGAAGAACCAAAGATATTTGAAGAAGTGTCTATAACCTTGCACCATGTGACTTAAAATTGAGTGTCCAAAAAATTGTTATTTGAAAAAGTTTAAACAAAAAATAAAAACTCATCCAAGAAATGGAAATCAACAATTGATTTCGACGAGTTTGCACCATAAAACATTATACGATTCCATGAAGCAACCAGAGAATCCCTGAAACAATCTGTCGACAATATTGAAAAGGAAAATTTGGAATTAAAACAAAAAATAAAGGAATTAGAGGCAACTTTACTTCCAAGACCTTTGCTTCTAGAATCTTTAAATGCAATTCAACCAACACTTGATTTAGGAGATACCCTAGAAAACAATAGAAAATGTAAAGGTTCATCAAGTTTTCTATGAGCAATAAGAAAATATGTTGGAGATGGGATACATAAAATAATATATTTGATTCAATAAATTTGGGAGCTTGCACAGGGTTCCACTAACTTTGCAAGAGGAATTACTAATTTCAAAGAATGTCTTCAGAAAGATATGGAGAATGATGAAGGTTTCTACAAGGACATTGTGGGTACATTCTCAACCAATGTTTCAAGCTTAAGGGATATCCATAGAAGAGAGAAAATACTTCCTTCAAATATCTGGATGAAACAAATAAATGCATGTTGGTTAAAAATGATAAAAAAATTGAGAGAAATGATAAGTGAACTAGATGCTTTGAAAAACAAAAGAGGTGACTTATTTTTTAAGTTGGTTGATCTCACGAAAGAACTTGATGGGCCAAACCTATTAATGGATACAATACTTTCATCAAGATAAATGTTTTTGGACCAACTTAGTGTATTGAAAGTTGCATGGGGAAACGAGTTCATCGAGATAATAGAATTCTCTGAAGAAGAAGTTGAAAGGTGGCTAGTCAGATACATCAACATAAATGATGAGGTAGATGACACATTGCACCAATCATGAATGGACTTAAGAGAAATTGAGAATGAATTGTTTGAGACAAAGACAAGGCATGAGATCACGGTGGCCCCCATGAGGGAATATATTGAAGATTGGTTAAGAAAAGCCTTAAGGGTGGAATCACGAATGTGGGTTACACTTTCGTGACAATCTGGTCTCCAAAATTTCAAAAAACAAATTTTCAACCGAACTAAATATCTTTTTCGGCCGAAAGATATTATTTTCGGCTGAACTATTGTTCAGCCGAAAACATAAACGTCAAATCGAACGGAGCCATAACCGGGCCCTCGATTTGCGTGTAGAAATTTGGTCGACTGGATATTTTTTTTCCGGCAATTAGTTTTCGGCCGAAAAATAGCTCGGCCGAAAGATTATTCGGTCGAACAATAGTTCGGCTGAAAGATTGTTCGGCCGAACTATATTTCGGCCGAATAATAGTTCGGCCGAAAGCATATTTATATAATTGTCACACATCAATGTTAGACGTTTGGAAATTTTTTCGGGTGTGAGTCTCTTTGTCGAGGGCAGTGTGGCGCCGAGGGCAGTGGGAGCAGTGTGAGGCTGGAACCGAGGGCAGTGGGAGCAATGTGGCGCCGAGGGAAGTGGGAGCAGTGTGTGGCGCCGAGGGCAGTGGGAACAGTGTGTGGCGCCGAGGGCAGTGGGAGCAGTGTGGCGCCGAGGGCAGTGTGAGTCTCTTTGTCGAGGGCAGTGTGGCGCCGAGGGCAGTGGGAGAAGTGTGAGGTTGTGTGTCATCGAGGGAAGTGGGAGCAGTGGACGCCGAGGTCAGTGGGAGCAGTGGACGCCAAGGTCACAGGGAGCAGTGGGCGCCGAGGACGCAGAGGTATTTACATTCATAAATTTCCAAAACTGTATATTTAAATTTTGCGAAACTGTACTGTATATTTAAATTTTTGCGAAACTGTATATTCGTTTCCGAAACTGTATATTTAAATTTTGCGAAACTGTATATTTAAATTTTGCGAAACTACATATTTAAATTTTGAAAAACTGTATATTTAAATGTACTGTATATTTAAATTTTGCGAAACTGTACATTCGTTTCCGAAACTGTATATTTAAATTTTGCGAAACTGTACATTCGTTTCCGAAACTGTATATT
>SNQJ01S0117442.1:27705-38169 GCA_010110895.2 Picea sitchensis
AGTTTTTTTTCTCATAAAACAAGCAAAAGTGTAACCCACCTTCATGATTTCACCCTTAATCAAAATTACCGAACTAGAACAACAAGAAACAATTGCAACATTTATGCCACATCAACCACAACAAGAATCTACATAAGAGGCACCTCCAAGAAAATAACAGGTTCATAAAAACTTTCCATCATAGTCTTTTTATTTTATGGTCCACAAGAGCCCCATCCCAGTTCTCTCTGACGGACAAACACACATGTTTATTTTCAAGACATTTACCTTGTATATTTAAAGACTTATATTATTTTTGAGGTCCACAAAGAACTATTTTGGGATATTACATTATTTTGATCTCAAAGACTTTGATTTAAACATGATATTTCAAATGTGTATCTATCATAATCTTTTTTGTGCCTAATGAAATGATCATTTAAAGTTCTCTACCACATGTACTCCATATTTCCTTGTCTCCTTTCCTTGGACATTGTGTTCTATCTTGATGAATGTTGTGGTGGAAATGTCAACCTTTTTTCTTTCACACTCTATTGGTTTATGAATCCTGTAACATATTTGTAAATAGTTTCTTTCATAAGATATTTGGTCCTGTCTTAGGTATTCTTGCATGTGTATATTATTTCAAATAAGTCTGGTCTTTCTCAGGCATTGTTTATATTTATTCATGCAATTTTAAGATAGAGGAGTACCACCTCTTTAAAAATGAATGTGGATTTTATCCTCGTGAGGTTGAATCAAAGACTGTAAAACAATATTTAAGATAAACACACTTCTATAAAAATGCAGAGGGAATCTTGATAAGTCTTTCAAGAATCCCCTAGGAGATTGACTCTTTTCCCTAATAGGAAAAGAAATCAACATTTTTTGCGACCATACGGGGGAGAAATATTCATTTTCAATAAATATGATACTTATTTTTAGGATCATGTATTGTTGAAAAAACAGAAGTTGTCAGGTTCAAGTCTTGGAAAGATATTTGGAAGATTTCTAGTTGAATGGTTTAAGATGAAATGAGTTCTTGAAATCCTTATTGAAGCAACATTAGATGGCATTGAAAAAATGTTTCAAGCACAAGTTGGTTACGAAAATTTATAGATAATCAAAGAACCATCCAAGATTCAGAAGGATAAGCTCCCTAGCGACTCCATTATTAAAACTATGGATTATGAAGAAATATACCCCAGTGACTCCACCAAAAAGATTCCAGAATTACAAGAATATCTATATGGAGACTCCACCAAACCGTTTCTTTCATGATGTGATGACATTTTTTATTCCCCACCAACCCCAACATAAGTTTTTCAAGTTACAGTAAAGGGAAATGGTTCTCAAAGAAAGAAACAGTTACACATAAGTCCCCTCATTTTGCAAGGAGAGGTTCATCCCATGCCAAATATTTCCAGGGACAAGTTTCCCATGTTCTTCAGAAATACTTCGGAGGATGCAAAGAAGAATTTGGTTAAGTTAAATAATATCTGTGATATCAATAATGTGGTTGAATATGATGTTGCATGTTGATTGTTTATCTTAACTCTAAAAGAAAATGCTAGTGAAAGGTTTTATTTATTTCTACCCGAAACCATCACTAGTTAGAAATTTTATTTGTTGAGAAATATTTCCCGAGGAAAGATACGTATTCACTTTTATTGAAGTTGGTTGAAATATGGATGAATGAGAAAGAGACAATTAAAAATCTCACTTTCAGATTTATGAAATTCCTTCATGAGATTCTTGAATAAATGTGTCGAAATGATGTCATATTTTTTAGCTGTTATGAAAATTCTTTGCCCGTGAATCTAAGATTTTTACTGAAGCAATAAGGAAAGTGCAACTGGAAAGAGTTTATGCAACTAGCTTAGGTGATTGAAGTAAATATTCACGAAAATGGTGTCAATCTCTTAAAATTTCCAATACTATTTCAAAACAATAGGGGAAAAGGATTTAGAAGAGAAATCTGATGAAAGATGTGAAAATTTCTCTACATTAGAATATTTTCTTGAAGATGAAAGTGAGAACCCTAATGTCTCAATTCAATAAAAATACCATTCACCACATGCTCCATTGGAGGGAAATTATGACGTCTCATATGCTCAAACTAATAATAATGTTGACAATGAGTTTAAGCATGGATTTTATGAACCTCCACAAGATGCACATAAATATTTCATTCAATATGGTCATTCTGAAAATGTTGCAATGGGTTTTCAATGGCCATAGTTGGTTTATACAAAGCCCCAAGAAGGATTCCAACATGGGATGAACAAAAGTGATTATAAAAACTATCACTTTACATTAAACATTCAAGCTATTGATTTCTCATCTAGAGTAGAGTTTAATGAAGAAGAGGTCTTCCCAACATCAAAAGGAAAAGGGAATTTGCAACAAGAGGTTCCATGGGTGGTATATTTTATTTTTGAAGACAATGATATTGTTGGTGAACAACAAAAGACAACCCTATAGTTCTCCATTGTTGTTTAACAACAATTTAGTTTTACAGCCTCACCATGGCAAGATGGTCAGTGCATAATTGAGGAATGTCTTTAGAGCATTTCCAATAAGCCAAGAATATAAACTATTGATTGGATTAATCATATGAGTTGGTTATGTACATGGATAAATTGGAAGTCAACTTACAGTTGAAAGTAGCCCTTATGTCCAAGTAGGTTAAGATAGGTATATTTTTGTTTTCGCAGGTATATTATCTTGTTCTTTCGGTAAAGTTTGATTAATAATAATTTGATAGATAAAAATAATTGTTTGGGGATGACTCCATATCCAAATGGATAAGGTATCCGATGTTTTTTTGGTGTTCTCATCAACCCATAGGGGGTCACTGTCCTGCAGTTGGAGCTGGATGTTGATGTGTTTTTCTGACACCCATAAACTAGGTGATTGGGGTGCATATTTGAACCTATGTCTCTTTCAAATGGGAATCAATATTTTCAAATTTGGAAAGTTCCAAATACCCTTCACCTATTGATTATGAAGATCCTACACATTTTAAGAATTCAAAATCAGTTTCAGTATTGAAGTTCTTCTTCATGAAAAGACATCAATGATGGTTTCTCTTTTGAACATAAATAGAAGAAAATAAAAATAAACTAAATAAGGAAATTGCTTGTGTCCATCTTCTCATTGAATATCCCTATGAGTCAGCTTCATCCAACATATTACAAAATCTAAAACAGAGGTCATATGCCAAATATATGCCAATTTTCTCCCACATTTTGCAACACCCCCAAAACTTAGTCATTTTCACTTATGCTAAATGACCTCACTCCTCTCTATATTATTGTCACATACTTAGTCATTTTCTCTACTCTCCATACCCCATACTTAGTCATTTTCCTTTATATCCTTACTCTCCATACTTAATATTTTTTTTTTATCTTCCATAACTCTCTTAACTCTCCATACTTAGTTAGTTTTCCATATTTTGCATTCATTCTATAATTATTCATTTTCAAGGTTTTGTAGAAGGATCATCTCTTGTGTGGACAACTTTACACTCTTTAATTCTCGCACATCCTAACCTCCACACACTTTACGCTCCTTAATTCCTACACACTTTACATTCCTTACTTCCTGCACACTTTACATTCCTTACTTTCCCCACAACCATACCTCCTCACAACTCATTTCTCTATATTTTATTATATTTTTACTAGGTTTTACTCCACAATGAACACTTGGTTTATTTTACTTGTTTTTACTAAGTTCTATGTGGGGAGCTTCCATCACTTCCATATTGTCCCATTTTTCTGCACACATTGACTTCGACACTATCCAAAGACTTAATCCAAACATTTAGTTATTTTATCATTTTTTTTCAAATTTTTATTCCCCTCCCACCTCCTTTGGCATATTGCGACATGTGGCAATGAAGTTGACCTATCACATTGGGATATGTGGTAGTGAAGTGGAACTATCCCTGGGTGATACTTGGATGATATTTGTTGGACACAAATTACTATGTAGTGAATTGGCGCGATGACTTGATGCTGAGGTGGCAACCAAAAGATACATTATGCACAAGCTACACAAGGTTCCATGGCTATATCTACTTCACACACAAATAAATGATATACCATTTTATTTATAAACATGTAATTAGTACCCTCCAACAATGCATTTAGGATAAATAGGGTGTATTTTCAAATCAAGGGCCAAGATTCACGTGGAGAATAGATCAACAATTGATGAGTACTTATTTTCCGGAGGTGATAAATTTTGATCTCGATGTCCAAATTGAGAAAACAAGAGGTTGTTGGAAATTTGGAGACATGAAGAACAACTTAGAAGTGGTTTCCATGGATAGAATGATAGTTAATATTCCCTAAAAATTAAAATACAGTTATGATTATTTCTAGTTTGAAAACAAATTGTTTTGAGAAAATGGTTTATTAAAATAAATTTGTGAATGTATGAAGTGGGTCCCATTTGGAGGAACACATGTCTGAATTCATATTTAGAAAGGGGAAAATTAAACCCTAACCCTAAAACTAAATAATCTTGAAGAAAATGAAGATTATAAAATAAGAAGATAGGCATATTCATCAGGGACATTAGAGAGAGAGACATCCATCCATCTGCCATTCCTCTGCTATTTTTTTGAGTACATTTATTTTTGAATCATATCCATTATTTATTCCTAGTCTATGAATCATCCAGCTTTATTGGTTTACTGTTTACTCATAAAACTGATTCATATTTTCATTTCTTTCTTTCTTCCAGGTTACTCCTGCTATTTATTTGGTCGACGGGAGCCCCATCCCAGTCTATTTGGAAAAATGCATTTCTTTTATAATTTAAGTATCATGAATATTGTGTCCTGTGATAGGCAAACATATTTTTCGAACTTAAACATCAATTTGTAATATTTTTTACTCTCGCAAAGAGCTATTCCAGGAGTTCATAACATTTGTGGTTTCATACTTTTTATAAGAATGATATCTCATGTATGTTCTCCTATGTGTCTTATGATTCTGAATGAATGAAATCATTTAATTCTCTCTTATTTTTTGGCCATTGGTATTATTTTCTGTTAGGTGTTGTGTCGTTGTTTTCGGTTCATGCTTATGCACATATAGGCCTTCTTAACGCCGGGGAATTTTAGACCTAGGATTTTTCTAGAGATGTCAAACAAAAACCCTAAAGCATCAACATATCAATCCTCAGCCAACACCGAGGAAGGTCTCACCCGAGATGGAGAGAGGATCACAAAGACCATAAGGTTATCATGTGATAGGGATGAAGGATTAAACATATGAAACATTACTGCAATTGACATCCATATAACTCATGTCTAATAATATATTTAGGACTTTTTATCCCTTAGACTAGGAATAACTAAGGAGATCATGTCTCGAGGCCCACAAGTCCTAGACACCGAGTGACGAGAGCCAGATGAATTGAGAATGGCCTTGGAGGGCCCTTCTTTTCTTCAATTCAACCCACCTATCATCAACAACAATGCCCATTCCACCATCCTGGTCCTGAAGTAGCAATAAGTCTCACTCCATGAGGTAATGAGTCTAGGTATCATGGTATGTGTCACTCTGATTTTTGAAGCACTTGAATATGTTGCACCGAATCCTCCTTCATTTCATAACGTTTGCTTGAAAATTCTGCTCTTTAACTTGTTCATACCTGGGAGGGTGACATCATTCCCTAGTAAGCTGATTCCCTTTTAGGATGAGTTTCCACTGGGTGGGTCTATGAAATGTCATCGTCCATTCCCTCCATACTTACCACTTTCCATCATTATTCCTCTCATGTCCCCGCACCCTTGTTCGAGCATTGGGTTTGCCACACTAAGATGGGTTGTACCTTGCCTTGTGGGAAGAAGGGGCTAAAGGCCCAGGGGGTGAAAGTAGTTGGAAAGAGTTAAAATCCAAAATGAAACCTTTGAGATGCTTCGCCCAGGGATTCCTGAGAAATAAATAAAAGGATTCTCAGTAAGAAAAGGGGACCCATAAGATAAATCAAAACTCAAGGTACTAGTTGGTGGATGGGAGGTCTCATCATGAGTTGACCTATTAGGTCCATGGACATGTAGCAGTATGACACTACCATCTATCTGGTCACCATACCAGGGTATTGGCTCTTAGTGACATAACCAAGAGAAAGGGGGTCTCATCACAAGCCAACCTTCTCATTTCCGTGAAATTCTAGTGGGTAACGTTGTCACCTATGGTCACCACACCAGGACAATGTCCCCCAACTTTTCCCTTGAAAACAAAAATACCAAAAGCAATAAGACTAAGAATAAAAGGCATTGAATGGGCTAGGAAACAATTTCATCCATGATAAGGTGTAGCTCTCCCTCTATAGAGGCACCCACAGGAAATACCTACATTTCCCTGTTATTACTGCACCCTTTGCCCAAACATTTCCCCTACGCCACTTCACACACACTTACATGACCTAGATTGGTTCTCACCTGAGAAACACCCCAAAATTAAGGATGATTAGTGAAATAGGACATCATGAGACCTTCTCCAAACCTGACTTGTTAAACTGTATAAAGTCTTTGAACATTTTTCTAGGTGAAAGGGGGTTTGATGCATATGTTTGGGTAATTTGATTATTAGATGTGATTGACATTGCTATGATCCCTGTGACTTATGAGCCCATGGAGGGTGTACCTGTTTCTGTTGCAGGACTTTTCCCCTTGGATATGTACATATGGGGGAATGATTAGGTCAGACCTCCATGGGGCTAAAATCACAACAGATGGATGTTGTAACCCCACCATGGGGAAAGAGAAACCAGAGGCTTGCACCAGGAAGAAAGAAGGACATTGC
This sequence comes from Picea sitchensis, assembly GCA_010110895.2. Taxonomy (NCBI): domain Eukaryota; kingdom Viridiplantae; phylum Streptophyta; class Pinopsida; order Pinales; family Pinaceae; genus Picea; species Picea sitchensis. The sequence goes on from SNQJ01S0117442.1 coordinate 34,515, forward strand.
ACCAAGGATACTCTGACATACCTAGACCCAAGGGGGTTTTTCCTTTCCACCTAGACTTTGACCCTTGAGATCACATGACATCATCATTTTGACCTTGACGTCATCTAGAGTTAGAGTTTGCATTTATGATGGGTAGTTATGTGCTAGTTGGCATGTGTGGTAGCATTCAGAGCCTTTGGAGGCCGAACGTTTTGTACTTGAGGCCTAGTGTTCCAGCTTAGGGGCCTAACGTCACCCTAGAAGGGAATGAAATCACCCTTGAATATGAAATTAGGGTTTAATTAATGACATTTTTGTAAAAACTGGATTTTAATGTAATTTGGACATTTCGGCCTTTTTATGACCTAACTGTAATTAAAGGCCATTGATATTGTATAAATAGGAGATAAAAATCTCATTTTTATCATCGTCTCTCATCACACAAGTGTGTGGTCTGAAATTTGGCCCTCTTTAAGGGTTATTGGCTGAAATTAAGTGGTGTGCAACTTCTTAGAGAGGCAAATCTTGGTGTATTTTGGCTATTTTTCATTGTGGAGGATCTTCAACTAGGGTTTGGCTTGATTATTCTTGGTGAAGTAAGTAGAAAATATGTAATTTGTTTATGTTAAATTCTTGTGGTAAATTTTACTTGGTTCACGTTAAAGATTATAAAATTGCTTGCTCAAAACCCTAGGAGAGAAACATAAGTTATTATCTTTTTCTCTATAGTCTTCCACTTGTTGAAATTATCAAAGTACATCTTGTTTAGAAGTATATACTAGAGCCCTACTTACTATCACTCTATTATCCCTACTCTAATTGCCTATTGCATATATTACTACTAAATTTGTCTAAGGAAAGAGAAACCGCTAGGGCCTAAGTCTTATTTTCTAGCCTATTTTCTCTTAAGGACTTGGGTGTTTGAGGCCTTGGGTTACCAACACCTTCTCCATCCACTCCGTCTCCTTTGGAAAAGCACTATCATTGCTATTTTTCTCTAAGATCTGATACTGCTACTATTGACTTCATATACCTTAAAAGGCACTATTTTACTCACCTTGGTGATTGATTTTCTCAAACAACTCTCAAACAACTTAACTTAAAACTTTACTAACTCTTATTAACCTTAAACTAGACTAACTCCCTAAAAATCTTGTTGTTGTTGAAAAATATTTCTACAACCATCTTACAACAACAAATTCACCTTAAAAAGTGACATTAAAAGCTGATTAGACATTGCCAACTTTGCTTTTGACAAGTTGCTATCATTATGTCAAATTAGACCAATATTCTCTTGTCTTTTCTAAGCATTTTTGAAGCATAATTACTGTGGATGTTAAAAAAAAATTCATTGTTGTTATAGATAATTACTTTGTTGTAGTATTACATTAACTTACTTATTTCTCAAAGCTTCATGCTTTTATGAAGCACTAACATCATATGGTACCTTGAATTTGCATGGTTTTTCTATTTTTGTCTTGTTTTGGGTAGGTACACCTCATTTATCTTTTGCTTCATTTATATAAGACAAAAAGAACCCTTTGAAATTGAGTGACTTGTGAGAGGGGGGAACTTTCTTGCCTTAGCCTTCTCAAACCCTCATGTCATTGGGGACATATCCCCTGGGGTACATTGATATACTCCTAAATAGAAAGGGGTTTCCTATTAAGGTGACAGTGATAGGTCACCCCCTATTACGCCAATCTTGTGTCTACTTGATTTGGGCTTTAGGCAAGTACAGATTGTGCAATAACAGGTTTAAGAATTGAAACAATACACACACATATCCAACTCATTCATAACATACACATATTAGATCAGAACTGCCATATCTTTATTATTGGGAGTATTAAATCACAACAAAGATATACAGTGCGTTGAACAACTGCTTGAGACAACCACAAAACTTCATATCATTACTATGTAAAATAATGGGAATACAACATAGTGTGTCATGCACCCTGACTTAGGATTCATACAGAACAAATACACATGGATATATTCAAAACATTACAAGATTACAACATGCTCAGAGTGAGCTCGATACTGATAGCTAAACTAACTTAAAACTCTCTGACTGATTATCTCATGAGCTAACTCACTTACTAGCTATCCCTTGTTATGATCTTAGAGATCCTTTTTATATCTTTCTGAGCATTGTCTCTTTTTTCTCTGCTCCACTCGCTTTTCTGATCCAACTACTTCGCATGCTTCTGGTTCCTACCAATGCTCCACATAGAATCTCTGCATTAGGGAAAATCTTAACTTCCTGGCCAACTCATCTTCTGGCTGGCCCACATCTTCATATGCTACAGGAAATAACATTCCGAGATATTTCCTGGTGATTTCTTTCTTGATTCCAATGGGCATCTTCTTGTTTTCTTGTGCAATTGGAAAAATGTAGACTGACATGCACTTGATAGTATTTATACTTGGCACGTTGCTGACAAAACTCAGTCTGATGTGCACTATATGGAATTACTCGCACATTTCCTTTTATGCACAAAAAACTATGGAATGAGTGTGCACAACTTCGTTTGTGCACACACACAACACTGGACCCAAAACTTTGGGTGCCGACATTTTCTATCTATGATTCTTGCTTCAAAATATTTTCTCTCATTACCCAAGTTAATGGATGTGATGGAATGGGTGTAGTTGTTCTATTTAATATATGTGAGGTTATTATCTTTCTATTGTAATTTATCTTTTTTTAAGTTACTTTACCACCTAGTCCACTCATAGGTGTTGATGTTAAATGTATACATATGATTTTTGAGTGAGTGTATTGAATATATGAGGTGGAAAGAGGAGAAAAACCTCTATAAAAATGTAGAGGGACTCTTGATAAGTCTTTCAAGAATACCCTAGGAGGTTGACTCTTGTCCCTAACAATAAGATAGATCAACAACTGAGTATCCCCATCTCCTTTAATAGATTGGTTGTTTGGAGTTGGTAGGGTTTAAAAATAGTAATTGGGGTTAATGAGGATAAATTACTACATTTTCCCCTAATTAATTATTTGACTCATGTTAATTGGTGCAAAAAGTGAAAATTGGGGTCAAGAGACCCCAATTACACCCTATTTATCCAATTTGACCTAATTAATCATTAGGGTGTATTTAATTAGGGAAAACATGTCAATTGGGTTAAACTAATCTCAATTGTCTTTACTAACCCTAATTAGGAACAAATGTGGAAAATTGAGGATAATACTCCCAATTATCCTATTTTCTCCAACCCCCCCGCCCACCCTCCACATGCCCTATTGATGAATTAGTTAGAATTAATTGGGGTATTGATCCAGATTTATGATCAGTATGAAATGAATAATAGATTGAATACTATAACACAAAGATACAGAGAGAAACATCAGATATATAGTGAACAATAACTTCTATTGAATAAATAAAATAGGCTGAAACTATAAAATTGTAGAACTGAAATAACTTGCTTGAATGGTGGTAGCTATCTCTGAGAAGAGATGTGGCTGATATGTGCATCTGTTTGAGAATAATGATTAAAATGAGGCTCCAGAGGCCTTTTTAACATTACTAATGAATGCCAAAACCCTAGACATCCAAAAACCTAACCCTAGGAGATGAAACACCAAAAGTTATGTGGGCCCTGATGGGTAAGTGTTATAACCCTAAATTACACCACACATGCTTACCTG
>SNQJ01S0117443.1:0-13991 GCA_010110895.2 Picea sitchensis
CTCTCTCGCCTGATGCTGATGAAGAATACCCTTCTTGTTAAGGGGGAGTGTTGAAATAATGTAACTGCGAAGAGCATTCTTATTATTATTTTGTTATTGGATTAAATCCCCATTGTGGATTAATCATGTCATTATTATTATTTGATTAAATCCCCATTGTGGATTAATCATGCCATTATTATTATTATTGTTATTAGATTAATCCCCATTGAGGATTAATCATGTTGGTAATTGTATAAGGACCAAATCTCCTTTTGCGGATTGGTCATCGAACAATTACAAAGTGCTGAATAAGAAGTCGGCCCCAACAGTTATAATGGGAGACCCAAAATTAATTAAAGGTGGGTTTACCCACCCAAAGTGAGAGGTCGGCCCAGCCAGATGGTGACTCTTCACATGTGCCAGATTGATATAAATAAGAGGCTAGCGCCTCACTTCTTAGACACAACTCACTTGCTCATTATCTTATGAGGCAAGCTGCAATTACAAGTTGGAAAGAGGAGAAGAAGAGTGGCACATTTCTTGGAGAGGACTTTCTGTATTGGTTTGAGTTATCTCTCGAACATTGTATAAGCTATTTATGATAAGGAAGTTTTTGCTGGGTTTTCTTCCCCTAGAGGGTTTCCCAGGATAAATGTTGTGTCTCTTGTGAATGTATTTCTCAGTGATCCTGTTCTTATTATTCTCTTATCTAATGAAATGAAAAGAACTATTATAATGGCATAAACATTAACAAAAATCACTCTTATTTTATTACATGACTCCTTGATCACATGTTTAAGTCTTCATTGAATGGATTATTGTTTCTTTCACCGTGGTCGATTTGTGTCATTGTAGATCTGATATCACAAGGCTACCAAAGCAAAGCAGGGACAACAAAGACATAAGGAACCGATATCTAAAGGTATGTCACTTATTCCTTCTTCGATGACATATTTAATGATTGTAACTTAGGGGAAGTGTCATGTCATGTCCTGTTTTGTTTTAGATCTAGGTGGATCTAGGGAGATCTGTTAATGTCCGCATATACCGATTTATCCTATAACATAATTGACGACTCCATTGGGGATACGACTCATTTTTTGGTTTTTTGTTGGCCATTTTCTCTTGGCCTACTTTTTTCATTGCTAATCACTCTCTGAGTCTGTAGGAGACCCATATAGACTCTATGGACCTAGAAGTTCACTAAAAAAAATTGTCCCTTTTCCAAATTCTCCTTGATTACAAACCTTCTCGCACTGTACCTCTCTATAGCCTACGAGAACCATTCATTTCCACACCCTATTGTTCAGTCCAATGCGTCCTTCTCGTACCCTGCCAGTGTCTAGACTGCGAGAATGCCTAATTTTCGCACTGTACCCCACTACTAGGTTGCGAACTCATTTGTAAAAGTTTTGGATTAGGTCTTCTTGTCTTTTTGATACCCATATTTGTTTGTTTACCTGGGAAGAACTTCTTTTGCCAGTGTTTGACTGTTTCTTAACTTCAAATCTTGCAGTTGATCGGTTTTCAGAGATCGAAAACTCTTCTTAATCATTTTTCCCAGTTTTTACTTCTTTATCTTTGATTAACAAGGGTATAATCTCTGATTCTGAGATCTGAGTGCTTGTTTGGTCAAAAAGTCTTTGATTGGATTAAAGGTTGGGATTAATTGTCCTTTTAGATTGCTTGCTACTTGGAAAATTATTTGTCCATGTGCATTTGAAGAGACTTTTCCTTGTCAATTTTTTATTTTTTATCTCCATTGAAAGATCGATTTGGGTGTTTGTTGAGTATTTTATTTTCATTGGTTGCTTACTTTTTCTTAGTTCCATCCCTATTTTTGGTTTCTAAATTTATTTATTTTTTAAAGTCTTTTCTTTTAAGAAATTATTTATTCAGAAAATACTGGCGTTAAAACATTTTTTCCTGGGAAGCCCTTCTCACACAAGGGTCAAACCTGAGGTCGCATTGAGATTGACAGAGTTACTCACCCTGCTTTGTTGATCTCGGTGTAGAGATTGCACATATTACGGAGGTTGCTTGAAGGTATACCCACAATGATGAGTGGAAGCCTCTCAAGTTGATTTCAGGCTAGATACCCTGCCCTTGCGTGTGGATTGGATTGTCGACTCTTTCCCAGGCATCACTGTTGTTTGTGGTAACTTTAGTAGCTTATCTTCTTAGCGTCTTACACGAGGTGAATGTGGAGGGGTAAGTCTTCACAGTATCTGGAATCGACGTTGTCCAGATTCACTCAGGCTCCTTGGAGGGTATACCCACGATTATGTGTGGGAGCTTGCACCAGGGTGTAAGTCCGTTAAGCAGGTCGTCAACATAAATTTTCCACCCTAGCCCAGACCTTTCTTGTCTCAACGTCGCGATGTTGGATTTCATCACCAACTAGTGATTTTGGAATAGGAAGGTCTTGTTTGCTTGGTTTTGATTCCTAGATTTTGCTAGTGCGTGTTGTTTGTTTCCATAAGTTGGTCGTATAATTTCTTTCGTGATATTTTAGCTCGATCACCATTGAACCTCCATGCCGCTCATGTAGAATGCAAGGACTATCGCCAGAAGATCTGAAAGGTTCTCAACCCTTGCCTACCAACCCACCGGAGGGCTCTCCTCAACAGAGTGAAGTTCAAGACGTTGCCACTCCACGAGTGGAAAGAACTGACTCTTTAGAACAATTCTGAATTACAGATTCTCAAGAGGGCTTGCAACTTCCTCCCGACTCTGTGAGACGTATTGTTCGAGTGAATTCATCCGAGGAAATTGTTGTTGAGTCTTATGGATTACCAATCAGACCTTTCACTGGCCCTGAAGGTCAGGATCCTTTTTGGACTACTGGCATTTTTAGACGGGATCTCTTTGGCTCAGGAGCAGGAGTTGATATCACTGACACATTTTAGTCGCCCGAAACATACGATCTAGACACAATACCTTTTACTACCGCCTATTATTTCCCTGGTTCGGACGCTCATCTAGCCGACCATATCTTGACTATCCCCCTTCAAATGACCCATTATACAATGGTCCCAGATACTATGAATCTTCACACCGGGAATACGGTGGCTAGCCAGGTCCCCATTGGCATGCCGCTGTCACCCAGACTCACCTCGACGCTTCCCCCCAGATATCATGCGTTGAATGCTTCTACTCCCGTTCCTACACAAATCCCATCTGGGACTCCTGGAATTTCCACTCTTTCTGGGCACCATCTTGTTCCTGGTTTTATTTCGAAACTTCCTCGACCCCCTTCCAGAGGGTCTCTTCCATCCCCTATCGAAGGAACCGACCCTAGTGGCACCACCCAGTCTTTCACACCTAATTGCTAGATTTCTGTTCGCGGACAATTTCACCCTGGAAACCAAAGACAATCCCCTTTTGGAGGTTAAATCCCAATTGGGATAACCTCTGATTGAAGGGAAACCCCCACCTACCCCAACCTATGGACATAACATACATGCAGCCTTGGCCCAGTATTGGAACTATATTATCCAAAATAATCCTCAATTGACTGGGGGGCAATAACCTCAAGCTAGCTCTTTCATACCCCCTAGTATGGGCCAATCATATCCAGGTCCATCCAATTCCATTTGGGGCTTGAACGCTGAACCCAACGTCCCTGTTCAAGGGAACTGCCCTAACTAATACAACCCTATAAATTACATGCCTCCACACCAACAACTGAATCTGCCCGGATCTTCGCATTATATGCAAACTGCTTACGGTCCTATTGGTATACCTACGGGACTTCCTCCCCAAAGTCACCAGTACCCCGACGTGAATAGACAATTACCCTTCTTAGCCACCCTAGACCTCCCTGATCTGTCTAGAATTTTAAATGATCATATCTGTCACTCTCCTCAATGGCCCATCATACCAGCCAAACTACCATTTGACATTCCTAAGTTCGATGGTAAACCAAGAGAGGACCCGAACAATCATGTAATGACTTTCCACCTTTGGTGTTCATCCAACTCTTTGATGGATGACTCTATTTGATTACGTCTTTTTCAACAAACTCTCACGGTTCTGCCACAAAGTGGTATATAGAATTACCACGAGGCTTCTTCACTGACTTTAGCACCCTTGCTATGGCTTTCTTCACCCACTACCAGTTACCGATCCGTTACGAAACGGGAACCGAAATTTTTAGTTCTTTCAAACAAACCAAAGCCACTCATATCTATGATCACATTGATGAGTGGCGACAGAGACGACGTCTCATCAAACTCGAGCTTCCCGATCAGTTACTGGCAGAGTGGTTCACAAAATAATTCGCTCGTGACATCTCCATGGGTGGAGTTGTCACAGAAGAACATGCAATTAGTCGTGCTCAATACCTTGACCTCGTTTACTCACAAATAGGTACCCTTTATGATTTACTCCCTGACGCACCTCGTTCTTCTACTACTACTACTTCAACTACTCTCGTTGCTTCTCATGCGGTTGATGGTGTGATTGGCACTTTCCACGCCCAACCCCACTCCGCACAAGCCTCTACCACCAACCCCAAGTCCATTTCTTTTAATGTTCAACATGCTTCGTCTCCTACTCCTCCCGCCGGTAAGACATTTGAGGTGAACTCTGTTCAAACTACCCCTGCCGGAAAGAATAAATCTAAAAAAGGGAAGGGTAAGAATAAGGAGGATAAAAATAATCCGCAATCTGAGAAGACCAAAACAAAACCTGTTGACAATAAGGATAAGCACAAACCCTGATAACCTTGTCTTATCTATGGTGATGATCACTACACTAAGGATTGTCCAAGACGAGCTGAGGTTACTAAGTTCCTTCAAGGGACCTCGAAACTGACTACCCTGACCATGTTGTCACAACCCTTCCCTTCTCAACAACAGACCCAATTGGTCATTCACGACCAACCTTCCCCCTCTACTACATCCTATGTCTTAATGTGTACAGGGGATTCAAAAAAGAATGAAATCACACATAGCACTCGAGCCAAATATTATTCTTCCTCCAAAGAGAAGGTTGATGAAATACCTCCTTCCTTAGTCCAAACATCTCCATCGCCTCCACCTACCAATGGTTCTCTTCATTTCGAACTACTGATCCTAGACACAATTCTTCGCCCTCCCCCGAAGGGTGTTGTTCGAAAGTCTACTTTCAATCCTCATGCGTGTGCTGCCCATAACTACAGTATTGTAGAAGATCTGGCCCAAGCACCGTCCGCGATGTCATCCCTTGAAGTCCTTTAGAGTTGTCCCACACAACGGAAGGCACTGTTGAAATCTATTGGTGGAATCGACCCTACGGATACAAATTTAATAATTTTTGACTTGGAAGATCACATTCCAAGGTTACTCCCTCAACTTGCATTTCAAATACAAGTTATTGTCTCCGACAAGAACATTTGTAGAACATTTATTGATGAGGGTGCCTCGACGCGTGTCATGTCTATTGCCTGCTGGAAAGCCATCAGCTCTCCTCCCTTAACCGAATCACACAACACGCTCAAATCCTTTAATGGATCTGGGTTTAAGCCTTATGGTGTCCTCCCTTCATTGCCTATTACGTTAGAAGGCAAAATGATCAACGTTGAAGTTGAGGTCTTTGATGCTCCTCTCGATTACAACCTTCTACTTGGCCGTAGCTGGATCGATTCCATGCGTGCAGTTGTGTCCACTTTTTTCCATGTCATATGTTTCCCACATCAAGGAAAAGTAATTACAGTGGACCAATTGGCCTTCTTTAACTCTGATACACGTACTAGCAAGGTACATTCCATTGCGAAAATCCCCCTTGGATACGATAATGTCGGTGTGGGTCTACTTAAATATTCCTCATTGATGGGTACTTTCCCCATTCCACCACCCACTATTCCACATCCATCTGTCGCCTCGATTAACATGATTTCCACCTCTGTTTGAGAAACCCCTGCATCTTCTGACCCGTGGATAGTACCCAACCCTGGTGATCATCTTCGCTATGGCGACCAAATGCCTTTAAGTCCGGTCAAATCTACTTATCAAGCCATTCAATCGGCAACCCCTTCTACCCCCTCTCTTGGTGATTTATCTCCAGATCCATTCCATGTCATTTTTCCTGCAAACGAGATGATTATGTCTGTTATGTCCATGGAAGATACCCCTTGGGACGATGGACATCATCATTCCATTATTTTCCTGGAACAACACACCATTGAGAGTTACCAATGGATCTCGACTTCATCTACCGTTGTCGTCATTTCTACCATTCCCGAGTCTACACACGATATGTTCTACGAAGGGAACTTAAGTAATATCTCACCCACCATCCTCCTCAACATATCCATTAAACCTGGAGTTGTCGAAAATGTGCATATCAGAGTTTCATGTTCCAATGACGAAGTTGTCACCTGCAAGTCTCTTTTTCAAGAATTTTGTGACATCTTCGCATGTAGCTATGAAGAAATGCCGGGTATTGACCTCGACATTGTTGTACATGAGATTAAGACATACCCAGGCACTAAACCCATCCGGCAATGACTTCGTCCGGTCCACCCGCGTAAAACAACTGCTATCAAGATTGAAGTTGAGAAAATTTTTAAAGCTGGCTTAATTTACCTTGTGGCTCTAACTGACTAGGTTTCCAATCTTGTTCTGGTTAACAAGAAACAAGGTATGATCCGCGTGTGCATTGATTATAGGGATATTAACAAATCTTGTCCTAAAGACAACTTTCCCACCCCATTCGTTGACCAGATCGTCGACGATTGTGCCGGGAGTGAAATCTTCTCTTTGATGGATGGTTTCTCTAGATATAATCAAATCAATATCGTACCCGCTCACCAACACAAGATCGCTTTTATTTGTCCTTGGGGCACTTTTTCCTACCGGAAACTACCCTTTGGTTTAAAGAATGTCGGCACAAATTTTCAACGTGCTATGTCTTATGCTTTTCATGATATAAAGCAAATTTTCCAACCATATCTCGATGACCTACTGACTCATTCCATGCACCGTGTCGATCATCCAACACACCTCCGAGCCATTTTTGTATGGTGTCGGTTTTACCGTATATGCTTAAACCCGCACAAATGTGTTTTTTGTGTAGAATCTGGTCGACTTTTGGGCTTTATTGTTTCACGTGAAGGGATCGGGGTAGATCCTTTGAAGGTCGAGGCGATTCTCAATCTCCCTGCTCCTTCCTCACTTTGCCAGCTACAAAGTTTGCAAGGGAAGGCAAACTTTCTACATCGTTTCATCCCAAACTATGTTGAGTTAACCCTCAGATTTACTCGACTTCTCAAGAAAGGTTTTGAGTTTGTATGGGATACCCCTGCCAACAAAGCTTTCGAAGCTTTAAAACTAACTTTAACCCGTACCCCACTACTTTTCCCACCCGATTACAGTCGCGATTATTTCTTGTATCTCGCAGCCTCGGACTACACCATTGCTATGATTCTAGTCCAGGAGGATGATTCTCATGATGAACATGTCATTTATTATTTGAGTTGGAGTCTCACGACTACCGAAACCAAGTATTTACATGTTGAAACATTGGCCTTGGCCGCCACCCAAGCTGTTCAATGTTTCCAGTACTATATCCTTTTACGCCAGACTACTGTGATTTCCAACTACAACCCTATGCAACACATTCTTACACGCCAATTTCTAAGGAGAAAATATTCCAAATGGATCGTAATACTTCAGGAGTTTGACCTAGAATTTGAACGCGCTGAGTCCAAGAAATCCTTGGTGTTTGCTGAATTGATATGCGACCTTCCCTGTTCTAAGACGAAAAATGTAGCAGAGGATTCATTACCCGATGAATCTCTTTTTCTGATCAGTTTCGATGACCTTTGGTATGGGGATATCATTATACATCTCCAGACTCAAACTTTCCGACCCAATTTATCTAGCACTGACCGCCGTCGAATACGTTACCAAGCCTGTCAGTATATTATCCTCGATGATACTCTTTATCGTCGTGGGATTGACTCTGTTTTTCATTGATGCCTCACTTTTGATGAAGCTGAGAAAACCTTGAATGAATTTCATTCTGGAGCATGTGGTGGTCACATGTCTAGGTATGCTACTGCGCAAAAGATCTTACAAGCTGCGTATTTTTGGCCTTCTTTATTCAACGATTGTATTATCACTATCCAAAAATGCCACGCTTGTCAAATATACAACAACAAAATATGATCACACCCTGCTCCTCTACACCTTGTAGTCTCCGTTGGACCTTTTGCGAAATGAGGTATCAATTTCATGACATGTCACCCTCACTTGGCCGGGGGGCATGGATACATTATTGCAGTCGTAGATTAATTCACGAAATGGGCCAAGGCGATGCCTACATTCGATAATACTGGAAAAACTGTAGCACTATTCATATTCAATCACATCATTGCTCGATTTGGTGTTCCTCAAGCTATCGTTACTGATCACGGTAGCCACTTTATAAACTTCATGATGTCAGAACTCACCGAAAAGTTGGGTCTTCGCCATGAAAAATCAACACCCTATTACCCAGAGGCCAACGACCAAGTTGAAGCAATAAACAAAGTCCTCATTCCCATGCTTCGACGAATGATAGGGATTCACAAAACTAGTTGGCACACGATGTTGTTTTCAACATTGTGGGCTTACCGGACATCCGTCAAGTCTGCTACCGGGTTTATACCTTTCCAATTAGTTTATGGTCTTGAAGCCATCTTGCCGATTGAATGTGAGATATCGTCTCTAAATCTAGCCGTTGAACTTCTCCCAAACACTTCTGCTGAATAAGAACGTCTATTGTATCTCATGCAACTAGATGAAACCCGTCGTGATGCCACCCTAGTTATAGAAACCCAGAAGAAACACGTCAAAGCCCAATATGAAAAACATGTCAAGCCACACATTTTTTCTGAAGGTGATCTAGTTCTCCTTTATGAACAAGATCGAGATTTTCTAGGAGCCGAAAAATTTGAGGCTATGTGGCGAGGTCCTTATATCGTCAGATGAGTGTTGGAGAAAGGAGCCTACAAATTAGTAGACTATGATGGTATCCCTTTGAGTGAACCCATAAATGGGATTTACTTAAATAAGTACTATAGTTTGATCATCTATGCATGAGTGCTTGTATTTTATTGTATCATACTTTTGTGTGTTACTTTAGTGTGGTTTTTCGTTATCTGGTTTCTACCCTCGACCACTTACCTCGCGTTGTGCTTGGTTTTTAGATGTCGGAGTCTTCACTACCCACATTGGCTTCGCTGAAGGCGCTAGTCGTAGTACTCAGAACCTTGCTTCTGCTGCATGGGCAATTTATGCACCTACAAACGCACTTATCAGTCTACGAAGTGTTTGCCTCGGTCGTGCGACCAATAATATCACAGAGTATAGTGCCATCATCGAATTATTGACTGATTCTATTTCTCTTGGTATCCGCCACCTGGTTATATGACTTGATTCGCAGCTAGTAGTGCCACAGTTAAGTAATGTCTATGTTATCTGAAGTCCTACTTTATTGCAGGTATATCTATGAATCTGCCTCTTGGAACATTATTTTGATTATATTGAATATCAACACATTCCTAGATGTCTAAATACATTGACTGATGCTTTAGCTAATTATGTGTTAGACAGACGTCTGAGACATTTATAAAACCAATCACACATCACATGTATCATACAAAATGAAATAAGCCGGTAGAAGCCGCATATATATATATATATATATATATATATATATATATAACGATCAAAAGTTTTTGTCCAACAACCAAAATATCAAAATACGAAGTCCATGGCTTCTACAATCTAGCATCACGGATGATGCTCATGATAACATACAACTACTCGGGCTACCCTATGGAGAAATTGACTAAGAGACTCAGGCACGCCCACAGTATGGCACTGATAGCGCCTTGGGATCTCCCCAATAGTGATGTCCAGGACATCTACAATCAGTCCCTCTAAATTCTGTTCAATTGCCTCGTAGTCCTCAGCATCCCATCTTGCCACTGGAGCCACTTCTCCTCATCTCTGAATGGGAGATGTTCCTAGAGGTCGATACGGCCCCACATCTGTGTCATCAAAATAAATTTTTTGATTAGTCCTTGGATCGAAAACATAAAAACATTTCATATAATAAAATTTACAAAAAAACATTTTAAAAACAAAATGTGTACTTCTTACCTAGGTCATCCCACTGAGCATCCTCAGGCATAATCAAATCCATATCTCCTTGAAAATCCAAGCCATCATATGCATAGTCATCGATCATTAGCATCTGGGGCCTCAACCAGTCAAAAAATGAATCGTTATATTTGATTATAGGCCCTGCTACGTGCTGAGCCATGAGACTACAACACCTCATCATCCTCGGATCCTGTGGGGCCGATAAACCCCAGTCTACCTATAGATGCAGTAGTGGGACCCTCTCAAGGAAGAATGACACCAAAATTGACTCATACCGGAACTGTTTCAGGTTACCTCTTCTTCACTTTGTCAGTTGCCTCTTCATACTGTGGAGAACTGCGTCCGACCAGTTGAAAACTCGAGGCTCTGTGCACTCTATTGCATATTGGAAATAGCTTCAGAGAGCCATGTGCGGAGCCGCGCTCCTGGCCATGCGTGCAATGGCAAACAAGATAGTCCACAAGGTCAGATTTTGGACACCCCAAATGGAAACTTTACCCTTGCTTCTCTCTGCCTCGGGAACACAATGTTGGCAAACATACTTGCTCATAGGAAGTCCGCCGCCTCTACCTCTGGTCAGAGTAGCATGGTATCCACGTCATGAAAACCCCATCAGAAAATAAATATCCTCGATATCTAGTGTAAGCATGTGGACCCCTACATGAAATACCTGTTGATCCACATCCCACATGTGGACCAGGTACTTTAACAACCCGAGTTGGGCTCTCATTCCCGGGATCCGGAAAAATTTTAAGAGCCCACATTTCCGGAGGGAAACAACTGTACCCAGATCATTTTCGACAATGGCATCATATTCCTCGTGTTCTCTTTCCCTCCATTCCAACATTGTGATGATCAATACCTGCAATGGAGCCATGAGAAGGAAGTTAACAACTTATTTTAACCTTTTGAATAAAATTTTATTGGGCAAAAACACGCATTTTACAAAGTATTTCAGCTGTCACGAGTTCTAACCTCATACTTTGCGGGGCATTCTGTTACACATTATTTTGGTCACTCTGGTGATGTCTCTACATTTATGTGTTCAGGTTCTCATAAGGATCTTTTGCCTGAGAAAAGTGACTGTTGTCTTCTTCTACAAAACATATTTTTAAGATGAGTTCACAAGCTACATGTATTGTAGGGTGCGAGAAAACCTAATTATTGCAGGCCACTCTATACCTGGATTGCGAGATATTCACAATCTTCTCTATAAGTAGGGTGCGAACCTTCTTCAAAGCTTGAAAGGGAGAAGAGGTTACGAAGGTTCTAGAAGAGGATCTTCTAGAAAATGAGTTGGCATTCGCATGGTTGGCATCCTACTGACTTCTCAGATTTAGTGGGATCATCCTCATCCCTTTAACCATCTCTGATTCTCCTATATAATGAAAGGTTTCTCAAGGAAGAGGTTAAGCAAGATTGAATAGAGAATTGATGAAAGAATAGATTCAAAATTGTATGAGGAATCCTGTTTGAATTGATGCTTGAGGCCTCCATTTGTCCATCAAGCCATAGTGGATCTTCTTCATGCAAGTGTGGAGCAAGTGGGTGTGTTAGAACAAAGGACCACTGAAAGGAAGTTTGCGACATCAAGGCAATCTGGTTGTATCTTCTACTTTCATTTAATATGATACAGTGACATGTCCATTTCCCATAAAATCACTCTTATTTTATTACATGACTCCTTGATCACATGTTTAAGTTTTCATTGAATGGATTATTGTTGCTTTCACCTTGGTCGATTTGTGTCGTTGTAGATCTGATATCACAAGGCTACCAAAGCAAAGCAAAGACAACAAAGACATAAGGAAGCGATATCTAAAGGTATGTCACTTATTCCTTCTTCGATGACAAATTCAATGATTGTAACTTAGGGGAAGTGTCATGTCATGTCCTATTTTGTTTTAGATTTAGGTGGATCTAGGGAGATCTGTTAATGTCCGTATATACCGATTTATCCTATAACACCTCTTCCTCTCATTCTCATAATTCTTAACATTCTCACCATTCTAATTTTCATCCAAGTACTTCTAAAAAGACATTGTTGAAACTAGATGTGAAATTTAATTTTCCCATGTTTAATGGAGAAGCTAATGCAGATAAGATTAATAATTGGATCAGACAAATCAAAGTTTATTTTCATGTACAATATATGGAAGAGGAAGAGGTGAAGATCCAGTTAGCTTCTCTTTCGCTAGAAGGCACAACCCTTGTTTGGTGGGAGATAAAACTTCAGAAAGGAAATAAGCATAATGGTAAACTCTTTTCTTCATGGTTTGAATTTACATCTGCGTTGAAAAAACAATTTTATCCACTGGGTTATATTCAAAAATCCATGATGGAATGGAAAAATCTAAGACAGGGTAAAGGTCAAAGTGTTCAAAGTTTTACAGAGGAAGTTAGGAAACAAGCACTTGCATTAAATATTCCGTTAGATTCTCATAAAACTTTGATGAAGTATACTGGTGCACTCCATAATTATATTCGACATACACTATTATTATTTAACCCCACAAACTTAGATGAGGTATGTGTGCAAACAACTCACCTTGAAAGCAGGGGAAAGAATGTACAGGAAGATTACAAGCATTCAGAAGACCATTTCAAAAGGAAAGACAAAGGAAAGGATAAGAGGAAAACTACAACAAAGAAAGAGGGATAAAAATAATTTTGCACTCATTTCCATAAATATGGGCACAATGATGAGCATTGTTGGAAGATGCACCCGTAGTTGAAACCAAAGCGATTTGGTGGCCAAAGGAAACAAAGAACTATTGCTACCGTGCAACAAGACCTTGGTTCTAATTCAGGTGATGAGGAAAAGATCACAACATTTGGATTACAAGGTAAAGTTTCCTTGCATGCTAGTTCAAGTTCTAAATTTCCATCTCTTGAAAATGATGAAATAAGAAGTGAATTATTCCACATAAGAGTAGTGACAAAGCACACAAAAGTGGAAATCGTGTTTGATCCGGGATCACAAGTTAACTTGATATCTGAAGAGATTGTAAATAAATTTGGATTAACCACAACACCTCACCAGAAACCTTACCCTCTTGGTTGGGTACATGATAATGCAAAATTTCAGGTTACCGGTCAGTGTATATTGAGGTTTGCTATAGATTCTAAGTTGATAGATGAGGTTGATTTGGACGTGGTTCCTTTGGATATCTGTGGTATTGTATTAGGGGGTCCTTATCTTTATGACAGAAAAACAATCTTCTTCCGGAAAGAGAAAAAATACCATCTCACAAAAGATGGAGTGGAATATATTGTTAGAGCTCACTGCATGGAAGCTAACCCATCACTTATTAGTGCAGTTCAAATGAAGAGAGCTATACATACTTGTAAGAACCTTGTGCTTACAATTGTAAAAACCAAAGAGCCTGATAAGTCTAATGCTCTCGATGCTTTTAATCCTTTACATAAAAATGAAATGCTTGAGATAAGACATGTCTTTTAGTGGGGAGGCAGACAAAAAATGGCCTTCGACACTTTGGGATAAAATATAAACCCCACACCAATACTAGCTCTACCAGACCTTCAACAACCATTCAAGGTTGCAACCAGTACCAATGCAGATGCCATGAGAGAAAATGCACTTTTTAAACCTCCTAGTTTTGCACCTATTGTTTTGAAGAATGTTCATGTTAGTTATGTTGAAAAATATGCTATTGACGAAGTCTTCAAAGATGTATTTAAGAGGCTAATCCATGGCTTGCAGGTGAATATTTTGGTTGTAGGACAAACTATTTTACCACTTGGGTAAACCTTGTATTCCTAACATTTGTGAAAATGCATGTAATTGGAGAAGCTTACACTTCTCTTGTATTTGGACATTTTGGGGTAGAGAGGATTGTAATGTATTTGTTG
>SNQJ01S0117445.1:1346-27694 GCA_010110895.2 Picea sitchensis
TTTCTCAAGGAATTCTTCATACTGTTATGCTGCTGAGATTGCTAAGGACCCATTCTTTGGCAATACACATTACAAGTTGCATTTCATAGAGCTATTCACCCCTCTCTTGAGTGAATAAGCTTGGAGTTCTTTCACCCACATTTTATCTTTTCATTGTAAGGAGAGCAATCCGTGAGGGTCTCAAGAGCCTTCCATTGGAGAAAGAAGGGACCCAAGTCCCCTTTCTTCTTTGTGTCTTTGGATTTCATCAATCAGATCAGCTTATACATTGGTGATATTGGTCCATTTACATTTGTTTTTCATTTCCCCATATGCTCTTAGTTTTAATTAGTTGTAGTTTGTTTTTGCTTGTTGTTTTATTGTTTCTTTCTCTAACCTTTTACCTTACAGCTGTCATGCCTAGCAGAGCCCAACTGGGCATGTAAGCACTCTTAATTTGCTCACCTAGTGACGAATTGGGTGCAAACATACGTCTTTTAGGACACGAGCATTTTTTTTCTTTGTTCTCCCACCTGGAAGAAATCCACCTACCCACATATATGCTTCTTTATCAATTGATTTATGTATGTTGTTCTTGTGATTAGATACTATTGTGAGATATATTGTGAAGGTCCAAGTTATACAAAGTTTCTTGCTCATTAATTTCTCTCATCACCATTTTCACACATCCACCTTGCTAGTTGGACATCATAGGGAGACCCAAATAATCCCCATCGTTCTAGATGCTTGCTAAATCTCCCTCCCATTCTAGGGGGATTTCCTAGTCTTGCCAACTCATCAACCATAATTTCCCACACCCCTGTGAGAGATACTATCTTGGGATCAACTTTTCTTGGTTCCACTTTGCTTGGGTCCACTTCCCAAGGTCAAATATCCCCACACTCTCCTTTACATGGAAGTAGGGGGCCATCTTCTTCTCAAGGGGGAAGTACAAACCCACCTAGTCCCCCTCAAGGGTCAGGTATGAAAAACACTCACACCATGGTTGGAAATAATCCTCTGCCACCACCTCATATGCCATACTTGGCTTCCCTCAACATATCGGATCTGACTAAACTCACCAATGATCCTATATTTCACTACCCCACATGGCCTGCAATGCCTACCAAACAACCTTTAGACATCCCCAAGTTTGAAGGAAAACCGGGAGATGATCCTGCCAACCATATCATGACCTTTCACTTTTGGTTCTCTTCAGACAACATCATGGATGATTCTGTTCAATTAAGGTTATTTTAACATACACTCACTAGCCCATCAACTAAGTGGTATGTAGAAGACAAATTTGGATCCCATGTGACCTTTGAGTCCTTGGCCAAATCTTTCTTGACCTTCTTTCAAATACCAATTCATCATGACAATGGCCTTGAACTACTCTCAGAATTTAAACAAACCTCCTCCATGCACATCGCTGACCACATTCACGAATGGCTTCGACGATATAGTCTCTGCAAAGGTGAAGCTACTCCACAACAATGTCTCAATTGGTTCGTCAAATCACTTGTTTCCCTCCTTGCCAAAGATGTGGCCACCACCTTCCCCCAGTCTGAAGAAGAATCCATTATCAAGGCCCAACAATTCAAACTCATTTACTCATAGTCAGGGTACTTGTATACGGTACTACCTGACACCCTGAGACCCATTCCATTTGGCCAGGACAAACCTAGGATGTCTCACTCAACAGATGGATTGATTGGTACCACTACACACCACAATTCACACCCCCAACAACCACCAATGTATGGAACACCTCAATATCCACTAGCATATGGAAGACCCCTTATTATAATCCCCTCCCTTATCCACAACCATTCCCCTTGACCTTTGGTCCACCCACCAGCGGACCACTGCCAACACCCACGATATGCCCTGCATCCCAACCTAGTTCCGGTACCCCCTCCACCTCTTCTTACACTCTAAGAACTAGTGAAAGCACCATGACTTCCTATGAATCCTACGGATCATTACCACAACATAATATGTACTTTCCATTACCTGGTCCCCCCCAACCCATTCCTTCACCACAAGGACAACCACATGCTGGGGTTAATTTTGTTCAACCCTCTTCCATTCAATAGTATCAACATTTTGAACAAATGAATACGACTAATCCATCCCATCAGTGAAACAATGCCATAAAGAAAGGAAAAAATCGAAACAATAATAATCTCGGACTAGGAGGAAAGTAGAACCAACCTGTAGGGGGGAACCAGAACCAGGGGAACCAGAATCCCCATAGGGGAAATAAAAACAAACACCATGGGAAAAACAACAATATTCGAACAAACTTACCTTGTGCCCTTTGTGGTGAGTATGGCCATTATACCCATCATTGTCCCCAAATTGCAGACTTCAAATGGATGAAAGAATCTGATAATGGACCACGTCTGCCAGCCCCGCCTTCCCTCCAATAGCCCCCACAACAATATGTGCAACACCCACCTCCAACCGTGTTGAAAAACCCCATACCACATCAAGGGGTGATGAACACCCAACAAGAGATGCAACCTTCCCCACCACAGGCAGGACCATATCACAACCCAGGAAATTTTGCAGATCGAACTATCCTCCTTACTAATGAGGAAGAAGTACTTCTACAAAGACATAGTCGTCAATACAATGCACCCTCTGACCCAACTCCCACTACTTCGGAGGCCACACCAGTCATGACTGGCCCACCTTTGATGATTTCGTGCCCTAATACTGAACCACCTCTTCA
Source organism: Picea sitchensis (assembly GCA_010110895.2). NCBI lineage: Eukaryota > Viridiplantae > Streptophyta > Pinopsida > Pinales > Pinaceae > Picea > Picea sitchensis. The sequence continues at coordinate 4,066 of SNQJ01S0117445.1, forward strand.
CATCCCTCACATCCTATTGCCCAGGAACGTCCACAACCCTCAAGCTAAGGAAACCCACAATTATAGTCTGGTCGACGACCTGGCACAATCCCCCGCTGCCATGTCAGTCTTAGAAGTTCTTCAAACCTGTCCTACTCAATGAAAATCATTACTTTCCACCCTGGGGGCAGTCGACCCTACTAATACTCGACTCAACACATTTGATCTCGATAGTGGGGAACCTCGTCTCCCCGCTCTTGTCACTTTTCAAATACCGGTTAAAATCTAGAATATCACAGTCCATCGTTGCATTATCGATGAAGGTGCATCCACTTGCATCATGTCCAAAACCGTATGGTAGAAACTTGGCTGTCCAGAGCTAATACGCTCCACCATTACTCTGAGGGATTATGACAGATGACCCTCGTCTCCCAAGGGGCTCTTCAAAAATGTCCCCGTCGAACTCGGGGGCAAAACCATCCTTATAGACATTGAGGTTATCGATTCCCCACTCGACTATAATATTTTGTTTGGTTACAGCTACATGTAGTCTATGAAGGCCGTCGCCTCTTCCATGTTTTGAACCGTGATGTTTCCCCATAACAAAAATATCATTACCATCGATCATGTATCACATTATGAGCCTAACCCTTCATCCAACATCGACAACATCCTCCCTTTTTTCCACACTAATCTAGATTCCTATCCACTCATCGAGATGGGCCCCATAATTTTTAAGGACCCATCCTTACTAGGGACATACCACAGAGAACCACTGCTCATCCATCCCTCAGCACAAGTGTGTGTCATTTCCACCAACGAAATGACAACTAAAGATACTTTCCCTCCCACCGAGGCCTCTTTCACCCCTGATGTCTCACTAGTCACATAATACCTCCCTCAGGAATCTCCTGGAACTTTTTCAACTCTACCCATTCCTGATCTTCCCCTCCCCAACGACCATATCCTAGTTTGGGAAACAGTCCCCCAATCCATTACCCAAATCCCTTTCCTTTACCCCCCACCAGGTGTACAAGATTTCCAGGTAGCCGCAACACTCACCCTTCCTAACATGGTGTTGGAAATCCCAATATGGTTTCTACATCCACCTAAGATGGCCCCTCAACCATCCCTTCCTCCCCAAATAGAAGGAATCCCGATGCAGATTCCCATACTTACCCCGACCATCCCACCCACACTCCCACTCACTAGCACCCTTGTTACAGTTGGGGGCAGACAGAAAAAGAAAGATCCCACTGCTCCACTTCCCCCACGTGTCCAACCTCCTTGCACGCTATGTAGGAAATATGAACACCCCACCAACAAATGCCCATCTCTACTTGAGCTACGCAATCTAATTCAACTCCCTCGAGCACCACCACCGCTCGTCGCTTCATCCAGTACTGCCACTATCTCCCCTAACATAAATAACAACGAATTGTGAACCAAATTTGCATGTGCCATCTGTTCATAATATGGCCATTACACACACCATTGTCTAGTGTTGCCTCAATTCCGGCAGACGCTAACAACCGTACGCTAGAGATTTCATCAAGAACCCAACCCAACACATGTCACCAATATCCATTATGTCACGAACTCAGTCAACGAACGTATGAGATGTCCCTTATCTCTATACAAATCACTTGATCATTTCACATATCAATGTCCTATGATCATTGAATACAGGTGTCGCCAACTAGCCCTGATTCCAAATCCTACACCCCCCCCATCCAGCAGGACCAATGAATACCCCTACCCCATCACTTGATGTGGTTCATATCTTCATTCCGGAACATGAGGCACTCCCTACTCCCCCATGGTTCCTGGATGATTTATATGAGGATTTTCCCCCAAATCCCCCCAATTCTCCAATTCATTTCCCCATGGAAATTCTACACCTGACTACCATTTTCAACACACCATATCTCAATATTTGGTTTATGTCGAGTGAACCATCACAACCTCCTTGCGATACCCCCTCTACATCATCACCACTAGAAAACAACCCCATGGTGACTTTCACCAAAGTTACTCCTCTCGATCCCCTATATTTTCGACATTTTCAGTGTGATGAAGACATCCTTGAAGAGTTAACTAAACCCGATTGCCCATGGGGTGTGCTCCACCATAGAACACTTTTTCCTTCATAGGAAGCCTTCGCGCCTCTTGACCCAAACCCGATATACGCAGTCGAAACCAAATATTTTCTCCCAACAGGGCATATAGATTGGTTCAATAACCCTATCCCTGCCCCTGATGCTTTTGAAGAAGGAAATATGACCAATATTTCCCCCACCATAAAAATCGATATTTCCATCAAATCTGGGGTTGTAGAGGAAATCACCATTGGCGTCGCATGCTCTCCTAAATAAACCACCGCCTACAAAGCTCTCTTCCAGGAATACCAGGACATTTTTTGCTGGTCATACACAAAGAGGCCTAGCCTTGACCTATTTATTGTCGAACATCGTATAGACACCTGGCCTGATATCACACCTATCCATAAAAAACAATGCCTGCTACACCCATCCAAAGTAGCGGCCACCAAGGCCGAAATTGACAAATTACGCACCATGACATAAATTTTTCATGATCTGGCTCAAATCATTCTCACCTACTTGGATGATGTCACTGCTCGCTCCAAAAAACACACTCAACACCTAAATGACTTACGGATTGTATTCCACAGGTGTCGTTAGTACAATATCTGATTGAATCCCCTCAAGTGCATAATTTGTGTCACTGCTGGACACATCCTTAGATTCATCGTCTCCCAACACGACATCACAGTCGACCCCCTCAAGGTCCAAGCCATCATGAAAATTCCCCCACCACGGAATTTATGCCAACTGCAGAGCCTACAGGGAAAAACTAACTTTTTACGCCGCTTTGTCCCCGATTACGCCACTCAGGCACATGGTTTCCTTCGCCTCTTACGTCATGATATCCCATTCCAATGGGACAAACATGGTAAAAATGATTTTGATGATCTCAAAACAAACCTCTCCAATTCCCCATTAACTATCCCACCCAACTATAGTCGCGACTAAATCCTCTATATCTTGGCCTCAACCATCTCAGTAGCAGGTGTTCTCGTCCAACTAGGAGACGATGATCAGGAGCATGTAATTTACTACATTAGTAAAAATCTTTTAGGTACACCCTTGAAATAAAAAAACAAAGAGAAATTGGCCCTTGCAGTTGTCCTCGTAGTCCAGAAATTGTGCCATTACATCTTTCTTAGAACTATCAAAGTCGTAGCAGATTCCAACCCCATGCAATACTTGCTCAGCCGTCGGAAAATTAATGGTAAATTTGCCTGATGGATCATCATCCTTCAGGAGTACGACATCGAATTTTCAACACCCAAGAGAAAGAAATCGCTCACCCTCTCTGAATTCATCACGACATTTCCCTTCGATACCATCCATACCCCCATAAATTATGACTTCCCTGATGAACATCTCTTTTACATCTCCTCGGATGACCCTTGGTACGATGATCTTCTCATCTACCTCTGAACAAAGAAATTCAGAAACCACCTCTCTCGAGACGATCGTCGACATATTCATCACCAGGCTCCCCACTACCTGCTTATTGGTGATATATTATATCAGCGAGGGGTCGAAACTGTACTCTACCGATGTTTGAATATCGACGAGGCCGATCGAGTCTTGAATGACTGCCACAATGGTGCTTGCGGGGGTCACCTCTCCGGGATGTCCACCACTCAAAAAATCATTCGCACCAGTTATTTTTGGCCTACACTGTTTCATGATTGCATCCACACTGTGAAACGATGTGACAAATGTCATCTTTATGCCAACAAAGCATGAGAACCACCTGCTCTTCTACACCCAGTCATTACTGCCGGACCCTTTTGAAAATGGGGCATAGACTTCATGACTTGCAACCCCCCATCTAGCAATGGACACAAATACATCGCCATCACAGTCGATTACTTCACTAAGTGGGCTGAAGCCATGCCTACATTTAACAACACTGCTGACATTGCAACATGCTTTTTCTTCAACCATGTCATCTCCCACTTCAGAGTCCCACTATAGCTAGTCTTTGATCACAAAAAACACTTCGAGAATGAGATCTTTGTCGAACTCTCCTCTCGGTTAGGATTCTCCCATGAGTTCGACTCCCCATACTACCCTCAATTCAATAGATAGGTAGAGGTGGTCAACAAGGTCCTCAAAACCATGTTGCAACACACGATTAACAAACATAAGACCAATTGGCATCATATGTTATTTTCCACGCTATGGGCTTATCGCACGGTAGTTAAAACAACCACTAGTTTCACACCATTTCATCTAGTCCATGGGGTGGAGGCCACTCTTCCAATCGAGTGTGAAATTCCCACCTTACGCACCGCTATTGAGATATTATCCAACACTGCCCCAATGGAACAACGTTTGCTAAACTTAGAGTCCTTGGATGAGGATCGTCGATCTTCATTACAAAACAATGAGGCAGCCAAAAAATGGTCAAAGGCCACCTTTGATCGCCATGTCAACCTGCGCTCATTCAATGAAGGCGACCTCGTCCTTGCTTATGATATTGCTCATGACACCCTCGACCATGGTAAATTCAAGTCTTTGGCATGGACCTTGCATCATCCAACATTGCCTCACTAAAGGTGCATACATTCTGGCCTCTCCCGAAGGCCACCCTCTCAAAGAACCCATCAACAGGTTGTACTTGGACACAAAATCTCACTTCGGTTACGCGGACGGAGCTAGCCATTGGACACAAAATCTCACATCATATTCTTGGGTCCTCTATTCCGCCTCACATGAACTGCTCCACTCTAGTGACATATGTTTGGGCTCAGCAACCAAAAACCAAGTAGAATACACTGCTGTCATTGGTCTCCTCACGTCTTTATAGATTCCCAACTTGTTGTCCTTCAACTGAACAATGTGTACCATGTCCATGATCCTTGCCTCTTTCAAAAATACCTGCAAATTAGAATTTTAGCTCGACATTTTGATTCCATTACATTTACACATATTCCAAGACAACTTAATCAAATAGCAGATAACATGGCTAACCTAGTGTTAGATTGGCATTTATCACATCAAGATACCAATACACATACATCAAACAACAATAATCTGTCACAACATATAAATTAGACATCATAAAAAAAAAAAACATAAAACACATGAGAACATCACAAAGATCCCAAAATGTATATCCATATATATATATATCGGTCAAATGTGCCATCAAAATGTTTACAAAAAATATATATATTACATGTACAACATCCATAGGCCTGTGAACCACCTCACCCATATTGATACAAAACTGGCGTCACAACACCAAGTAAGCTCGTAGGCCTATATAAATACAAAAAAATACAAAAGTACATATAGAGACACTCATGGTGCCTCTAGAGCACCACCACCCGACCCTCTCTCGGGAGGCGGTACCCCACCAACTATCGGTCCCTATGGCCCTAGGGACAACCACCCAGTCATCGCAACACCTGCTACTACTACTCTACAGACCACGGTACGCCACACCAACATAACACCCACACATTTCTCCAAGACCCCCTCGTCCTGGATCTGTGACCACATGCCCTTGGGTACTCCCTATAGCACCGCCTCCAAGTGACGACGAATATTCTCGAAATCTTCCCAGGCCTTCGCCAGAGGAGCATGTGAAGGCCCTACCCCAGGGTCATCAAATCGATGCCTCTGGCCTTCTCTCTCCCCCTCATCCGGCCTCGCACCACCCTCATCCCACCGCCGTCTCTCCCCATCTTGTGGATCTCTTCGTGGCGGTTTCATTGGTGCCCTGACCAGCTCAACCTCTCGATCACATGGTTCGACATCTGCACACAAAAAAAACAAATGATAGCATCAACATCATCCATACATCAAACTATATATGCTATACTATCTAACTATCAAATCATCAAAGAAAATACATCCACATACCTCTCTAGTCAAACACCTCGCCAGGGGGAAGCACCATCTCGGGGTCCTCTCGAAAGTCTACCCCACTATACAGGTACTAGAGAATAATCTATGGCATCTGATGCCACACTCATGAAATCGTGGGTCTAAAATAGTTTCCACCCTCCCCACCATCGTGGAAAACGAAGATCGCCCCCCATCACCTCAGTCACGACTCTCTCACCCCCGGTGCACCCAAAAGCACTCTAGGGTGCAACATCGACACCCTCTCTAAAAACCACGCCACCAAGATAGACCCAAAGGCGAACTCCCCTGAGTCTGTAGTACGATACCTGTCAAGATTCCCTACCATCTTGGCATGAAACATCACGCCCCAAGAAAAATTATCACCTGCCAATGCCCTCTGCATCACCCTCAACAGACCCCCACTAATCTGCTGAGTTGCGAGAGACCCGTATACTCTCACCACCATCGCTGCAACACAATGATGTAAAAGGGTATCCATCACCCTAGTGCTAACCATAGAACCCGACATGAATTTATCCCCTACACAATACCTCCGAGCTAGGGTAACCAACTGCCCATCGCCGGGTAGTACGGGATCCGCCGGTAACGGGGTTCCCCGAAACGGGAGCCTAGTCAAAAAGTATATATCCTCCAATACTGTGAAGGCCAACTCCTCACCCCGCACAATGTAGCAATGCTGATCCAAATCCCACATCCTAATCAGGAACTGAAGTAAAAACTCGTGGGCCCGTATCAGGGGGCATTGAAAGAACTTCAGCAGCCCACAAGCTGCCAAAGTATCACGAACCGCTGGCTCCTCATTGGTCACTGCCTCCCTCAGGTGTGACCAATCCCTCTCCCTCTAATGAATCGACATCGTCAAACCTAGTCACCTGCATCCACATATACAATACTCAATCAACAACCATAACCCATTAAAACATCTAAAAATACCCAAAAAATCCAATATTTACACTTTTCAGCTTTGCCTCAAAGGCGCGACTATTTTTCCCCATAGGAGCACACATATGTGCTCCTATTTATCCCACAGTCGCACACTCATGCACTCCCGTCGGAGATACAGGGGTGAACACATGCGCCTCTGTCAGATAAACAAATGTGCCTTAGGGCGCGACTGTTGGTCACACAGTTGCGCGCACATGCGCGACTGTCAGGAACATAGTCGTGCATGCATGCGCAACTGTGATCCGCACAGGCACGCACCCCATGCGCACCTATTTTCCTCCCTTGAGCACCCCCGTGTGTGGATGCCCAAGATACATTCGTGCACTCATGCGTGGGAATCCTTTGATCACCCGCGCACTGGGGGGCCCACACTCACTAAAACCCCCTGTACGACCCCCGTACAACCCTGCCAAAAAAAAAAACCCTAAGTCCTATGAAGGAGGATACGATAACTAAATTGAAACTCACAGATCCTGGAATGACTACCTTGATTGCCCAGAATCTCCAAATCTCCTCTCAAATAGCTTGTCCACTCACTAAGACAACAAGTACAAATGAGGTGGCATTGTGGGCCCTACAACTATATATAGTCCTTTTTTCCAACATTTCAGACTCAATTCCGGGAGCTCTGAATGTCTGTTTTTCGATCCGTCTTCAGCCATGCGACCAGAATCCCGTCACCTACACAATCATATTCCATAAGACACTTTCCATCCTCCTCCCCCGGGGAGCATTTTTTATCATACCGACACTCAGGTACACGTGCTCACATTCACTTCTTATTGAATAACTGTCATATGTTCTTTATCTTCAGATATTGTTCACGTCGGGTATTCGGTTTTCATGTTTGCAGGTACTTGGTCATCCTCCATCCACGCTACCCCTTTAGGTATATCATCGATACTGGCATGTAGTCATTCCCTTTGAATATCATTTGCATCTCCAGTAACACCCTCTGACATTTACCTTTGGGGGTCCATATATCTGGCTCTGCAGTACCGTCACCTCCACTGCATTTTGGTGCTATCACCTGGTGACACTTTTCCCTGCATGAGTTGTCCCATTCATAGTCCCCTTTGGCACTTCGACACTCATGCTATTTTCACCCTCTAAGGCTGGGAGTCTCATTAGTCTTACACATTTTTTGAGAATAAGACGCAAACTCCTTTTCCTCATTTTACTAACCTACCCAATGGACTCCCAGGATATCCCATCATGGTTCTCTCTTTACTACACTTCCGAAGTAGCATTTACCATCCATTTCCTCCACACTCAATTTTCCCATCTGCAGATTTTCCTCCATTTCACTTCCCTAATATAGAAACCCACTTATGGGGCCCCCACCCTCCACCTATTTCCCAAGAAACTTGTGCCATCATAGGCTAAGCCATCTTACACTGGGGCACCCATTTATGTATCTGCACAATTATCCCAACCTATTTTTTATTCTTTTGGTAATTGTATAAAGCTTTTGTTTCCAACATTTTACATAGCTTTTTTGTCGTCACCTTTGGCAACCTTCTTCCTTTTGGAAAAACGACCCATGTCACCCTTGGTTGGGGCATCCATTATCTTCTACTTCCATTGATATCGTCCATAAACCCCGAGTATCTCACCATCTCTGTACCCATGATCTCTGAGTTTATCCACTTTTTCATGCCTCTGGAACCATCTAACCCACACCTAGTCATCCCCCTGATGCTAGGTCCAGTTTTACGATTACTGCCACACCCCCTTTATCCCCAACCAAGGGAAGTCTTTAGTCTCACCACTCTCTGACTCTGTCCATGTTACTCATCAATTTGGATCTCATTCAATGGATTTAATGAAGCCCTCTTCTTCTTGGAGTCGCGTCTCCCTTTCTGTCGACATCAACACAGTTTCCAGACGGGCGACAATATCTTGACTCTCATTACCTTCACAATGAGGAGTCTAGGACGACACAGAGAGAACCATAATTTCTTTCTGTTGTTGTTGAACCCCATGACATTCAACTTCAACACTTTCTCATGTTTCCCTGGGTCTTACTTTGTGACTATTACAATTGTTTTTATATTTTCCGAATACCTATGAACATTGTTAGGCCATCAATTCTTGTGAATCATCGACACTTCTTATAGGTGTCATCGGCTCTTTTCAGAGTCCGTTCACCATCATAATTTTCCTCTTCTATTATAAACCCTCCCTCGAGGGCGCTACAATCATCTCCAACAACACACAACTTTAGTTACTATATTACACCTTTTTGAGTTACATGACATGATCATGGGGCATTCCCACCTCGTTTGTACACAATTTTTTTATTTTTTTTACGCCTTGCAAAAGGTTTGGGTCCTATAGGTTCCCCTCTCCCTCCAATGGATCAGTCTTGACACTCTCCTCATCACTCTTTCTTACAATGGTACTCTCAGTAGAAGAAACATTGATGTATTTCAACTATACTTATGCTCCTAACCTCATACATCAGGGGGCATCTGTTATCACTGAAATTTCATCCGCAAATGGTTACGGGAATCTAGCATCTTCAAACAACTATTAGTTCACCCATGGACCAAAAATGACCAAAAATGCATTTCCAAAAGTCCCAAAACTATACAATCAGTAATAAAATCAACATGCGATAAGAATACACAACGAGCGCACACACATCCGCCATTCATAAACATAGGAAAAATTGCACATGCGCATGATGCACAACTGTGGATGAAAAAAAACCACGCATCCCTCAAAAGGATGCATTTATGATATTGGTTGGCCTCCCACCCACTTTTGGTTCAGCTTCCAAGTCAATTTGATATCCAAATCTCCCCTGAATCTGACTGGCTGGCTGGTCAAAGACCTAAGGGTGCCCTAAATGGCCCCTTGTTCACACTAAAAGCTGGTTAAATAATGCCTCAAAGTTATGCTATAAAAAGAGGCCATGGGTGCACTACATTTTCAAGGAATTCATTTGTATTGTTATGCTGTTGATATTCTCTTGAAGGATCCTCTTTCCTCATCAAGAACATGCTATAACCATTTCAGTTAGCCATTCATATCACCTCTAGATTGGATGTGCTTTGGATTCTCTTCACCATTTCATTTTAGTTCCTCACTTGTAAGAAGAGCTCAATATTTGGGGGTCCAAGAGCCCTCCCTTGGAGGAAGAGAGGACCCAAAGTATCCCTTTCTCTTTTGTGTTTTCTTTCCACTAATATAATCCTTTCCATTGGTGGCAATGAGTCTTGTTTGTTTCTTGTTCTAATGTCCTTATGCACTATATTTTAATTGCTTTTATCATTCTCAGTTTAATTCTTTTCTTATATTTTATGCTTTACACTTCTAACTCTTTCCTCTACTGCTGTCTTGCCTAGCTAACCCAACTGGGCTTGTAAGCACCCCTGTTTTTCTCATTTAGGTGAAAAAAGAGGTGCAACATATACCACGTATCATCATATGGATGCGCCACGTGTCTCTGTACAAACGTGCCATGTGTCACCACTACAAGGGTGACATGTGTCACTCTTGGAGTGGTCCACCTGTACCTGTCCACGGTAGCGTCTGTACGCACAATCATCCTTCCATGTCAGCATCTATACACCCAACCAACCTACCAACTATGCCTGCAACGTCATATTTACATCTGTAAGGCCTGTACAGTCAGCTTCCAAGTGGCACTGTACAAATTGTACACTCAACATTTCTTTTGCCTGTTTGGAAAAACAAACGGATCACCATAACTTGAGCATACGATGTCTGTTTGATCCTGTTCAAGTTACGTTGGGTTCATATTGACAAGAGCTATGCACATAGATGTTTTAAAGACATTATAAGAAATTTTAGTTTTATGCCTTTCTGAGCCCCATCAAGCTCCTGGATCCAATTTTGGATCAGCCATTCTTAGAGATACACCATAAAGGGACCACTTTGGAGAATTCTCAAAATACACCCATCACATCGGTTGACATCAATATAATGTTCGTTGACATCAATCACAACCAACTGTCCAACAATCTCCCCCTTTGAAATTGATGAAAACACTTAGGAATGATAATAATTATGCTCATTCTCCCCCTGAATTGATGCCTCTATCTCTCCATGCCTTACTCTTTTTCTCTCCCCCTTTGAAATTAATGGAAAAAAGTACTCCTCATTCGTGGCTTCTCCCCTTATCTACAAGCCTCTACTAATTCTACAAACTTTTCTTTTCTTGGTACTTCCTCAAGTAATTCGTTGATTTATATATGAAAAACATTCAAAAGTTTTGTTAATTGAACATCTTCAAGACTTTTGTTTGTCTTCCCATATCTAGTTAATCTTTATGTTGAGTGGATTAGTGTGGGGAAGAAACTACTCCAAGTTTCTGTCACAGATACTCAAAAGGTTCCCTAGCAACTGGTTTGGTGAATATATATGCAATCGGCTCCTTTGTCTCGACATATTGTAGCTTGATCTTATTCTCTGTATCTTTCTCCCATAAGAAGTGATACTTGATTGGAATGTTCTTAGTCTTGGAGTGTATCACTAGAATATTTGAAATACTCATGGCATTGGTGTTTTCACAAAGTATTGAAATAGGCTCATCATACATTACTTGCATATCCTACAATGTCTGCTTCATCCAAAGAACCTGAGTACAACAAGCTGCTATTGCAATGTATTTTTCATTTGATATGGACAAAGATACTAATGATCATTTATTGCTTAACCATGATACCAGACACTCACCCAAGTAGAAAGCTACTCCACTTGTACTTCTTCTATCATCAATGAAACCTGCCCAATCTACAGCTATGTAGGAAACAATATACAAATCCTTCCATTTTGGATACCATAATCGAAATTATGTGTAAGCATATGTGTAGGCAACAAGATATATATCCTTACTGACACAATCACTTTGGAGACTTCTCCAAATACACCCATCACTACTGAGACAATATATTGATTATTGAAGTTTATGTAGATGACATTATATTCGAAACTGACGATGACATGATGAGTCAAAAGTTTTCCAAAGACATGCAACATGAGTTTAAGATGTCCTTGATTGGTGATTTAAACTTCTTTTTGGGACTTTAGATATGTCAGAGAAACAAAGGTATCTTCATATCTCATGAAACGTATATCAGCGAAATGTTGAAGAAGTTTAGAATGATAGATTGCAAACCAATTAGTTCTCCTATGTAGACAAGTTGCAAGTTAAGTAAGGATGATGATTCCAAGGATGCAGATCAGAGAAAATACATATTAATGATTGGTAGCTTACTTTATGTAACAACTTCTAGACCGGACATGATGCATGCAGTTGGATAGGTTGCAAGGTTTCAAGCATCACCAAATGAATCACATGTTATGGCCGTGAAGAGGATATTTAGATACCTCAAAGGTACAAAAGAATTTGGATTATGGTATCCAAATGGGAAGGATCTATCTCTTGTTTCCTACAAAGATGCATATTGGGAAGGTTGCATTGACGATAGAAGAAGTACACGTGTACCAATTGTCTACTTGGGTGAGTGTCTGGTATCATGGTTAATCAAGAAACAATCATCAATATCTTTGTCCACAACATAGGCATAAAAAATTGCAGCAACAACTTGTTCTAGTCAGACACTTTGGATGAAGAAGACATTGCATATCACTGAAAATGGCATGACAAGTACCATCAAAACATGAGTGAGTTACCTTAATTTACTCCATCTTTCATGACTTAATTCCTCACTCAACTAGGGGATCCTTAACCATGATTAATGGATTCTTCCAGACTTCTTCAAATCCTCTTCCCATGAAGGAAATGCTTAGAGCTATGCCATAAAGGGGACTACTTTGGAGATTTCTCCAAATACACTCATCACATCAGTTGAAATCTATCAAATATTCGTTGACATCAATGACAACCAACCGTCTGACAATATCCGACTTTGGCATTGATGACAACACTTAGGCATGCTAAAACTTATGATCATGATCATGCTCCCCTTGAAGGAATGCTTGTATATCTCCATGCATTACTCTTTATCTCTCCCCTTTTGACATCAATGGAAAATGGTACTCATCATCTGTGGCTGTTCCCCCTATCTACAATCCTATTCTAATTCTACAAACGTTTCTCGTCATGGTGCTTCCTCATGTAATTCCTTGATGTATATATGAAAATATTTCGAAAGTTACATTACTTGAACATATTCAAGACTTCAGTTTGTATTTCCCTATCCAGTTGATATTGATGACATGTGGATCAGTCTGGGGCAGAAACTACTCCAAGTTTCTATCGCAGATACTCTAAAGGTTCCCTTGCAAGCGGTTTGGTGAAGATATCTGCAATATGCTCCTTTGTACTGACATAATCTACCTTGATTTTCTTCTCTGGATCCCGTTCCCATAAGAAGTGATACTTGATCGGATTGTGCTTCATATTGGAGTGCATCACTGGATTCTTTGAAATACTGATGGAACTAGTGTTGTCACAAAGTATTGTAATAGTCTCATCATACTTTACTTGCATATCCTGCAATTTCTGCTTCGTCCAAAGAACCTGAGTACAACAAGCTACTGCTGTAATGCATTCTGCCTTTGTTGTGGACAAAAATACCGATGCATTTTTGTTTCTAACCTTGATACCAGACACTCACCCAAGTATAAATCTTCTCCACTTGTACTTCTATCATTAATGCAACCTTCCCAATCTGCATCTGTGTAGGCGACAAGGGATAGATCCTTCCCTTTTGGATATCATAATACAAATTATGTGTAGGCATCTATGTAGGAAACACGATATATATTCTTACCAACATGACTAGTTTGGAGACTTCTCCAAAATCACCCATCATAGTTGAGACAATAAATTGATTATTGAAGTTTATGTAGATGAAATTAGCTTTGGAAGTGACGATGCCAAGATGAATCAGACGTTTTCCAAAGACATGCATCATGATTTTGAGATGTCCTTACTTGGTGAGTTAACCTTCTTTTTGGGATTATAGATATGGAAGAGCAACAAAAGTATCTTCATCTCTTAGAAAAGGTATATCAGAGAAATGTTGAAGAAGTTTGGAATGACAGATTGTAAACCAATTAGTACTCTTATGAAGACAAGTTGCAAGTGAAGTAAGCATGATGATTCCAAGGATGCATATCAAAGACAATACATATAGATGATTGGTAGCTTACTTTATGTAATAGATTCTAGACCAGACGTGATGCAGGAAGTTGGATAGGATGCAAGGTTTCAAGCAACACCAAATGAATCACATGTTATGGCCATGAAGAGGATATTCAGATACCTCAAAGGTACAAAAGAATTTGGATTATGGTATCCAGAAGGGAAGGATCTATCTCTTGCCTCCTGTTGTAACCTAGGTGTACACCCCTGCTCTTTTTCCTGCCTTTACCCTATCGATCCATCAATTATGACTCTTGTGGTTTATTTCTTAGGTTATTCTCCATTTTTTATTCATTTAGCATCATGACCTTGTCTGTTGTTTCCTACTTTGCACCATTTTGTTTTCTTTATTGAAAAAAAAGGATCACATATTTAGGTTTGGGTTTCAAATGTATGTCATCATTTTTCCACTAATGAAAAGATGTAGGTCCTCCAAGTCTTTGTGTGTGCACAGGAGATGACCATGTTTTCAAAATATTTTGAAATCTCAGTAATCTCCTGTAGAATTGATAGAGAATCAGAGTAGGGCATGTCAGACATGAAATACAAGAAAACAATTGGGTTCAATTTTCAGCCATCAGATTAAGTAAATATTAAGTCATGATCGTCAGATTTCATTGGAGAGAGATCGACAGTGGGGAGTCATTGTGGGGATTGGGAAGGAAATTAAAGAATGAGCGAGTTGAGTCTCCTAAATCACTCATGGCCATTGATATTCAAGAAAGGGACATGTGTTAGGTGATCTCATACTCTGGAAGGAAATAAGAAGAATTTGAGTGAGTAGAAGACTCCTAAAGCTCGAACTCCCGAAGTAATTGCGGACCCTCCATCAACGAGGACACGTGGAGGTAGATCTTTCACTTAGGATACTTAGCACTCCAGAATGTTTGCGAAGCATTAGAGAAATAATTACTCAAAGTCACGAAGTGAATCTCGATCATCCATAAACGAGGACACATGATGACATATATCCCACTTCGGATATACGACACTTCATAGGATTGCACGAGAAAGGAGAAGAAAACTCCCAAAGCTCAAACTCTTGAAGTGAATCTTGGTTGTTCAAATCTAGAGGCCGCATGGAGGTAGATCTCTCACTTCGGAAATATGACACTCCAGAGGATTGTAAGAACTATGCATTGAAAATGATCGAAGCCCAAAATCCTAAAGTAATTGCGGACCTTTGATATTTTTGGCAGGTAAGAAAGGGATATCAGTCAAAGTACTGAGAAAATTCCACATCACTCCGGGCCCGTACTACTCCGGGAGTTATAAAAAATTTGCATCTAAGTTGGCACCATCGCTAAATTAGATAGGGGATTTCTAATATGGTGGAAATATAGAACTCTAGTAGGGGAACTAAAGTAGCAAGGCCACCCAGATCACAAATTACGACAAGATCAACAACCACACTTCATTGCGGGGACAGGAAATTCCTGAACGTTATCATCCTTGAGCGGTCCCACAATCAGAACGATGGTATTGTTGGAAATTTACATGGCATCTCATGGGGGATTGTGAGGGTCAGAGTGGTGTGTACCCAAACCACCCTCGACAACCTTCACAATCACATGCTCATATGACATTAGGTCACCATGTCACCTCCACTCACCTCCACTCTCACTCCTTCTATCACTCAACTTTCACCACCTGTTCCCCCGAATACTCTCCATACCACCTATCACCTCCACATAATCCACATCTGCTCATATCACCCCCTATTGGATGCTTGACTAGATACAAAGCTCTCTTTTCATCACTCTTAGTTTTTCTGCCAATCATAGTTCATCCAACGCATGCATCAGTTCAGTCTCAGATACAGTAGCAATTTTTAGTTAATCAATTCCATAATTATTTTAGATTAAATTAATAAGTGGTCTTGTGTATGTGATAAGAACCACTCTCTTGGTTAAATTAAGTATGAAGCAGACATTCCTGTACTCAATGCAATGTTTTAGTTGAATTAATAATTTGTTCTACAATCAATTATGTAGAGTTATGTCTCAGTCCCAGATGGAAGAGAACCTCTGCAACTCTATTAAATTTGCAGTCTTTGTATGTTTTAAGGGTTGGGAGTTTTTGGAAGAAAGAAAAAGAAGAAGAAGGGTTTGACCTGTTCAGTTAATTGTAAAGTTTTCTACCTAGTGAATATATGTTGATGACAGTTGTGTTCTCTTACTCAAATATTTATGTGTTGATTCTTATCTCGAAGGCATATTTTGTGATGTGTGCAATGCACATTTCCTTATTATTTCATCTATTGTTTTAGTTTATCTTTTTCTGATTATGAAACCTTTTATACAACTATTGTTCAACAAAAGATCCACTATTTCACAACCTGTCAGATGATTTGCATCTAGATATTTGTCTAATTATTGAGACAATATTTAAAGTCTTATTTTTCACACAACAAGTGATTCGTTGCATTTCTTGTTATTGTTTGTTGTGTTTGTCTTTTCATATCCCCATATTTATATTAACACCCATACCATTAGAAAAGGAGAACCTACTTTTATACTGAGTGGCCTATCCAACCAGAGTACCATCCTTAAGCCGACCAACAAAACCAAATTATTAAAGAATAATCATTCCAAAACTAATAGGTGGCCTAACTTTTCCCTTTAACAGTCAGGTACAAACCTTAGGAACAACATCTTATGGTGTCACTGCTGGGGAACAGAGTAATGAAATATCTTTCCTTGGGATAACAAAATTGATTAGCTCTGACCTTTAATGGTGAGCACATATCAGACATAGGATGAATGTCATCTTTCACCTGGCGACTCCACCGAGTAACATTTAAGAAAGAAATACTCGTGCCCAGAAAAGGATTCAACAGATCCAAATCTGAAAATAGAAAAGTCAAGAACGCTCATCCTGACCCTGCGAATAACACATAAGCCTTTGAGCCAGAAAGGAAACTAAGAGAATCCACCCTAGCTCAAAGATATACCTCCCCCCTCAAGGGTAAATATGTACACAAAGAGCCTTTGTCTAATCACAACCACAAGCAATTTAAATTTGCTAGCCCTAAGAATCATAATTCCAAAGAAGCTCAAACATCTTCAACTCCTGATTCTGCCTCATCATCCGGTCCTTCATCTACCCCTGTATCTCCCATAAATCTTCAGATTCCTACTATTCAATTCATGGATGTTAACATGATGGATTTCATAACATCTGCTAGATATGCACCCCTAGTGCTTCCTGTAGGATTACATGCACTCCCGACCATGGATTACATGAAATATTTACCAAGGTATAATGGGGAAGGTGAGGTAACTACTGAGGAACATCTGTTAGCCTTCTATAACTTTGCATACAACTTTAAGATTGAATATGCAGATGTGTGGATGAGGTTGTTTGTACAAATTCTGGATGGGGAAGTCAGAAAATGGTTCAGGGCTCTTCCTCCATCCGCCATTACAGATATTGAGGCATTGGACAAAACTTTCATAAAACAATGGGGATATAGGAAAGATTATCTCTACTACATCACTGATTTTGGGGCCCTAAAGAGAAAGAATGGTGAATCTATTTTAGATTTCAATAAGAGATTCAATAAGATGTATGGTAGAATCCTAGATGAGATCAAACCAACTGAAGCCTCTGCCAAGATCACTTATGCTAATGCATTTGATGCAAATTTCTCCCTCCTGATGAGAGAGAGAAGATCCACCACATTGTTGTCCATGCAGGAAGAAACCATTGAGGTTGAATCTAACATCTTGGCATCAGACAGGTTAAAGACTAGATTTGATAAAGACAAGAAGAAAAAAACAGAGGATTCCCCTGCCTCCTCTAACCTAGCCACATCTGATCCAAAACTTGATGAAATGACCAAAAATTTGAAGGATATGACATCTAAAATAGCTAAGCTGAAGTGAGAATCTAAACATCCAAACAAAACTTTTCAAGGGGTTGGAAATAGAAATCAAAACCAATTTAGAAGGCCTAATGATGCTCCTCAAATAATGAAAAGAGAAAGGAGAAATGTTGATGATCAAAGGGTAGTGCCTCCTTTCCAAAACAATCAGATTGAAGAGATGGACACATAAAATGATGCTGTGGATGATACTATTGCGCTTTTCAATGAAATAGATTATTATACTAGTTATTTAACACAACAAGAATATGAGGTAGCACAACTATCAAATCAATTTGATAATCAGATATGGGAAGAGGGAGTTATTCAAGGCCAACCACAAAAGAAATATGATTTGAGGACAAGAGAAGGGGCTCCCAAATCCACTACCTCTGATAAAAACAAACAAGATGAAGTCCCTCCCAAGACAAATCCAAGTAAATGTATGTCATCTAAATCTCAACCACTACCCGCATCTAAAACTGTAGTCCCTGAAATAAAGGAAGCTGATAGGCCACCAACCTCTTTCAACCTATAACATGAATTGGGAAAGATCAATATCCCTGTGCCTTTGAGAAAATTGATGAAGAATGAACCTTTCAAAAAATATATCATGAAAGTTCTACAACCAACTGCTCTTGGTGTATCTTCTGATGTAATCAGTTTTCAGGATGAAAACCCAACCATTACAGTGGGTCAACACATTGAAGATGGCTCTTCTTCTTCTCCACCATTCTACATATCTTTAAATGATCATGAAAATATCCTGCATAATTCTCTTATGAACTTAGGATCCTCACACAATGTTATGCGCAAAGTTGCTATGGAATAACTAGGTATGGAGATCACCAAACCTTACCACGACCTGTACTCCTTTGATTCTAATAAAGTAAAATGTCTAGGGCTGATAAAGGATATGGTGGTTTCTTTGGCATAGTTACCCATGAAGAGTGTAATGATGGACATTGTGGTGGCTGACATTCCCCCAAAGTTTGGTATGCTCTTATCTAAAAATTGGGCTAAGAAGGTTGGAGGATCCTTGCAAATGGACCTCACTTATGCCACCATCCCTGTGTTTGGAGGAGAACATAGAAGGCTATACAAAGAGGTGAGGTTGGCATACATTTTTAGTGACCATCAAAAACCAAGAAATCACCCAATTTATGATGTTGAGGATGATATTGACTGATCTGTTTTTCATTTAAATGATGATGAACCTGAAATATCAGTTAACCAATGCAGAGACCAACCACTGACAAGTCATCAAAACAAAGTATGGAATATGTATTTCTATGGCTCTTCATCAAAGGAAGTATATGATGCATGTATACTCCTCATTTTCCCTTCAGAAGAGGTAATCACACTCTCTTATAGGCTGGAGTTTGAAACTACTAATAATATAGATAAATATGAAGCTCTGGTACTAGGATTGAGGGCTGCCAAAGACATGGCCATTGATTGTCTATTATTTTTTGGTGATTTTGAGTTGGTCATCAATCAGGTGAGGAACATATGTCAATCTAAGAAACTAAGGCTCAAGCAATACAAAAACGAGGTATGGGATCTGATCGATAATTTTTTTCTAGCATTTAACATTTCCTTCATTCCCAGAGAAAAATATCAGAAGGAAAATTCTTTGGCCTTAGCTTCTTGCAATTTCAGGCCTCCCATTGGCCCAAATATTAAATATTAGGTGGAGATCAAGCATATAAAAACCATACCAGACAACATAAAGCACTGTAAAGTATCTAGTGATGATCTAGAGCTGCATTTATTTCTACACACCATTAATGAATTCTCCAATATCTCAATTGATCAAAAAAGTCAAGAAGGTGAAAATGAGGAATTAGAAGATCAAGAAACATCTCATATGTTGAAGACAATAGTTGGTCATGATATTATGTAGCTGAAAACCAATCACGTTCCAAGGGGACTAGTTCCATTGGAAAGGTTGTTGATAGTAATGATGTTTATAAAGGATCTGCCATGAAGGATCAGGAAGAAGAGATAATAGATTGCAATATTGGGACCACTTAGAATCCCAGTATTATCAAGCTATCCAAAGCAATAACTGCAGAACAAAAGGATAAGTGTGTCGGTCTCATAAAAAATTTTGCTAATATTTTTGCATGGTCCTATGAAGATTTGAAGACATTTGACACTGACATCATCCAACACAAGATCCCTGTAAATGCTAGCTACAAGCCATTCAGACAGAAGATTTGACAATTTAATCCCATGTTAATGTCCATAATAAAGAAAGATATGAAAAGAATGTTGGATGGAAAGATTATTGTAACATTGAGGTACACAAAATGGGTGGCCAACTTAGTACCTGTAAGGAAGAAAAATGGGGAGATACGCTTGTGTGTTGATTTCACAAATCTCAACAAGTGTTCTCTGAAGGAAAATTATCCCCTCCCCAAGATGGATCATATTTTACAGAGGGTGGTAGGTGCACACATAATTTCCTTATTCGATGGATACTTTGTTTATAACTAGATATCAATGTGTGAAGAGGATAAATAAAAACCAACATTCACCACCCCATGGGGAACATTCATGTATGACAAGATGCCCTTTGGGATGATGAACACAGGGGCTACTTTTTAGAGGGACATGGACATAGATTTTGTGGGGTTAAAAGATAAATTTATGGTTATATACTTGGATGACATCACCATTTTCTCCAGGTATGATGACAAACATTTGCATCATTGGAAGCAGGTTTTCAAGAAATGCAGGAGATATGGAATATCTCTGAATCCTAGGAAGTCCCACTTTTCCATGCCAGAAGGAAATCTCCTGGGCCACATCATATCAGAAGGAGGTATAAAAATTGATCCAAAGAGGGTTTGTGCCATTCAAGAGATTGATATCCCCCCCCCCCCAAAAAAAAGGCTATCCAATCTTTTATTGGTAAGATAAACTTCCTTAGATGTTTTGTGCGAATTTTTTCTGAAATTATGAAGCCTATCAGTAACATGTTGAAGAAAGATGCTGTGATAAAATGGTCACTAGAGGAAAAATCAACATTTCAAAGGATCAAGCAAGATTTAGCTGAATCTCCTATATTAGCCGGACCTGACTATACCAAATAATTCTTCATCTTCTCCTTTGCCTCAGAGGAGACCATTGTTGTTGTGGTGCTGCAAAAAAATGAAAAAGGGCATGAACAACCCATATCCTTTTTTAGCAGATCTCTCCAAGATCCTAAACTGAAGTATGATATACTAGAGAAGTAAGCTTATTTGAAAGCAGTCAAAGCCTTCAGGGTTTATGTGTTACAGTCTATCATAAAAACCTTTGTTCCTAGCAACAATGTCAAAGAGATTCTGGTCCAGCCAGACAGTGAGAGAAAAAGAGGGAAGTGGATTGTCAAACTATTGGAGTATGACCTACACATAAATCCCACCAAGCTGATTAAAGGACAAGGACTTTCCAAGTTGTTATCAGAATCAAACTGTAAGGTGATGGAATTGCATCAAATATTCACCCAATCAGATACACCCCTCATACAACCTGGACAAAACAACTTACAGGTATTTGAAAACTACTCCTCTTCACCTTGGTATAAAAACATAATTTATTTTCTACAGAATTTGGAATGTCCACCAGATGTCAAGAAGGAAAAGGCCAGGTGTCTCAAGTTTAAGGCTAGCAAATTCTTCATTTCAAACCAGATATTGTATTGGAGGGATCCTGTTGGCATCTTGTTAAAATTCCTTGATGAAAATGAATCCAAACAAGTCACAATAGAAATGCACATAGGAGTATGTGGAGGGCACCATCATTGGAAGGCCACAACTCTCAAGATCCTAAGGGTAGGGTACTAATGGCTGACCCTTTTCTCTGATGTATTTTTTACTGTCAGGGCCTACAATGAGTGTCAAATATTTGCAAGAAAACAAAAGTTACTATCACTACCCCTAAAACCTATCACTTCCAGTGGTCCATTTCGGAAATAGGGATTAGACTTCATAGGAGAGATAAATACACCCACCAGTGGAAAACACAAGTGGATCCTCACTACCACTGACTACTTCATCAGTGGATTGAGGCCATGCCCACCAAGAATGCCACTGATAAGGTGATCATGATTTTCCTGGAAACTAATATTTTTGCCAGATTTGGTTACCCTAGTAATCTAGTAACAGAAAATGCCCAAGAATTCAATTCCAAAGCCATGATTGACTTCTGTGGTAGTCATAACATCTCTTTGACACATTCCACACCCTATTACCCTCAGGTAAATGGCCTGGCAGAATCATCAAATAAAACTCTCATGAGGATTATCAATAAGTTGTTGACTGAAAACAAGAAATCCCGGAACTCTAAACTCAAGTATGGTTTATGGGATGACCGAATCAACACCAAGAAGTCTTTGGGAACCTCACCATTTCATCTTGTTTATGGCATAGACACTGTTTTTCCCATTCATCTTGGTATACCAGTCCTAAAATTCTTACAGGAAGAGATTGAGGAGCCAAATGACATCCAAAGGAGAATCTTCCAGATTATATAATTTAAACAAAAGAGAGAATCCTTGGATCAAAGGAAAAAATCATACTCGAACAAGATCAAATCAAATTTTGATAAGAAAAACAAGAAGGACACCTTTCAAAAGGGTGACCTGGTCTTGAGGTGGGATGCTAGAAGGGATGACAAGTCCAAGCATGATACGTCTGAAAACCTATGATTTGGCCCTTTTAAGGTGGTTGAACTCCTGGACAACCACACATTTATCCTACACAATCTATATGATAGGAAGATCTTCGGAGGCCTAGTAAATGGGTGCTTCCTGAAACACTATTTTGTTTAAGGGTGAGGGAAAGTACCTCTTGTATCATAGATTCTTTCCTTTTATTTTTTCATTTGATTACTTATTTGTGTGTGAATAAAGACTCCATAGCCCAAAAAAGGCACTCGGGTGTAGTTGTATTTTTCATTTCAAGCAGATACACAGGGCTGGCAGACATAAACATAGGTAAGTGATGGAAGGTAAGAGAAAATTATTTGATCCTAAGGCATTGATATACAATTCTCAACACCTTACAAGGGCGAGTTGTCCCTAGTTGAAGCCAATTTTGTAACCTAGGTCTGCACCCCTGCCCTTTTTCCTTCCTTTACCCTATCCATCCATCAATTCAGAATATTTTGGTTTCTTGCTTAGGTTATCCTCCATTTTTTATTCATTCAACATCATAACCTTGTCTGTCATTGCCTACTTTGCACCATTTTGTTTGCTTTATTGAAAAAAAGGATCACATGTTCTGGTTTGGGTTTCAAATGCATGTCATATTTTTCCACTAATGGAAAGATGCAGGTCCTATGTTGGCACAGGGGAAGACCCAGGGTTCAACGCTTCAACAACGCACCAAAAAAACCCTAACTACCGACCCTTTCGACAACACCTGCGAAGTAGATGAAGTCTCACTCGAGGTAGAGGAAGGGGGGTTTGTAGGACTCAAGTGTCTACAACCTAGTTGGGACACAGATCTGTGATCACAATACTTAATAGATAACTTAGAAGTTAACATTCATTATATTTTACCCTTATTCACATCACAGATTCAAATACCAATTACAGAACAACACAGTATTCAACAAGATCTAACACATCCAAGCACTGAGTACATAGAAATAGATCATATCTAGTGTTTGCACCCAATTCGTCACCTTGTGAGAAAATCGAGGGTGCTTACATGCCCAGTTGGGTCTTGC
>SNQJ01S0117446.1:31441-41652 GCA_010110895.2 Picea sitchensis
AATCATGAGTGGCATAGTTTCTTTCATGCTCCTTCAACTTCCTTGATTCATAACATATAACAAACCCGTTTTGACTGAGGACTCCACCAAGTCCTTCATTACATGCATCTGTGCATATAATGAAGTCTTCATTTGGGTCTGGAATCCTTAATATTGGAGCAGTTGTCAATAATTGTTTCAAGTATTGGAAACTCTTTTCGCAATCCATTGTCCACTGAAACTTTATCCCCTTTCTTTCCAAGGAAGTGATTGGGTGTGCAATCTTTGAGAATCCTTCAACAAATCTTTTGTAATAGCCTGCAAGACCCATGAATGATCTCACCTATGTCACATTCTTCGGCACTGAAAATTCTCTAATGACTTCTATCTTCTCAGGATCCACTGCTATCCCATCCTTTGAAATGATTTGCCCCAAATAATGAATTTGTTTCTGATAAAATGAGCACTTGCTCAATTTGGCATGCAACTAATGCTCCCTTAATACTTTCAACACCATCCTCAAATGATGTTCATGCTCTTCCTCTGACTTATAATATATAATAATTTCATCCAAAAAGTCAATGACAAACTTGGGGGTAGTCCTGATACTTCCTTGAACACATCTTTAAATTCTTCCAGGACTGCATAATCTTCCAAATTTGGCACCTTATCTTTAGGTGTCTCTTCTATATGAGCTGCAAATATTTGACATCCTTTTCTGTAATATTTCTTCAGCTGCAATGCTGAAACTTCTCTGATGGTTACTGCTCTAGGAATTCCCTGCACTTTCCTTAGTTGCCCTTCCTCATCCAAGAAAGTAAATTCTTTGTTGTGACAGTCCAGGAGAGCATGATGTTGTTCCAACCAATCCATCCCAATTAGACAGTCATAGGAACCTAAAGGAAAAATGTTCAAATCTTCCTTGGTGTTCAGTCGATTCATGTCCATGAGGCATGACTTAACCATCTCATTAACGTTTCTTCTAGCTCATGTAGCCAGTTGCACCAACCAGAATTTCCCATGCTTTCTTCTTGGCAATTGCAAACTTTCCACCATCTTAGGGTATATATAACTATGAATAGCTCATGAATCAATTAAAATGGCAATGGTTTGGTTGTTGATCATACCTTCCACTTCAATCATGTGGGACTGATACTCTGCTTGCTTGTTGTCCAGGGCTACATAGATCCTTAGCACATATCTGCCCATGTCCTCCACTATTTCAACTTGTTGTACATTGTGAACATCCCTACCTTTTTCATCTCTATGAGGACAATCTTTGAACCTATAATCTCCCTTACAACCCCAACATTGCATAAGTGGTTGCCTTGGCCTTTGAATCCCTGTGTCAATCGTTATGGGTTCTTTAGGCGTTTGATGTCCCTGTGGATTATTTATGAAGAATGGTGGCTTAGCTCCCTTCTTCCTCTGATCCATATTGAATTTCTTTTTGTCTTCCCAAGCCTTTTGGAAAGATGGCCTTGCTTTCTAATTATCATATAGGCATTTAGATAACCTTATGGTCTCTTCCAATGTCTTGGGATCATCATACTCTATTTTGTCACTGATGAATGATGGAAATCCTCTCGAATACCTTTGAATTTTGATTGTCTCATCCTTGATGAAAGAGACATACTTCAACAGTTCTAGAAACCTTCTCTCATATTATTCTATGGTCATACTTCCAAGCTTGAGTTCAAAGAACTCTTTCATTTTCTTGTCATAGTATCTCTTAGTCAAGTATTTCTTCTCAAAATACTTCCTAAATTCCCTCCAAGTAACACTTTTCTCTTTAATGTGTTGCACCTGCACAAGCTGATCCCACCACATGGACGCCTTTCTCTTGAGTTGATAGATAGAAATTCTACCTTCTGCAAGGAAAGAATAATTATGCAATTGAAAATACTTTCTCATGCCCAACAACCATGTTTCTGCATATTCATCCTTCTTGTGCTCACCATCAAATGTAGGAGGTTTGATTTTGTTCATTTCTCCTCATATCTCATCCACTCCATACCTCTTATGCCTTCTAAAAGGGGATGGACTTGAGTTGTTACCTTCTCTCTTATTGGAATGCCTTGGGGAGTGATGGTGGTGTATACTAACACTTCTTGCTTTTATTTTCTCATCCGAAGGCTTGTGACTTCCAGATGTGCTTAAGCCACACTGCTTGCCTAATTTATTTTCTATTATGTTCAAACCCTCCAATAACTTCATGTTGAAGTCATCCTACTGCTCCTTGGCTCTCATAAGCCTTTCATTATCATCTTTATGGCTTTGGACACCCTTCTGCAAATTTTTAATGGTCTCTACCAAATTCATGTTGTCATTCCCTTCTTCTCCATGTCCATTGGAGTTTGTTCCTTCAATGCCCAAATGGACATCCATCCCTCTGCTCTCATCTTGCTGACTGTAATTCCCCTGTGCCTCTTCCATTCCTATGGACTCTGCAGTGATATGATCTGATCTAGTTGTTGTTAATTATGCAAAACATGCAGCCATCGAAACTTATCAGGCTAACAATTCAACAATTCATGAAAAATATGAACTATCTTGGTTCCATATATACATCAGAATCATCTCTTTTGATTTCCTGGTGTTATCACCATGACAATTCTAGATAAGACCCAAGTCTTGAGAACATAGACGCGCGACACCTTCATAGATACATGTGGACAAAAGGTCGTTTTCCGAAACCACTTTCTCCAAGATGCGGTATCATGTGTTTCAATATGTCAAATCCACCACTCATGGAATGGGCGATGGCTAGTCAAATCAACCTGTTTCACTCGTTCAGTACTTCACACTTGTATGACATCAGTTGAACGCCGCCATATAACGAACTCAAAAGCTAATCATTTGAAATGGATTAGTCAACCATGGAAACCCAATGCACTTGTACGTAGTTTTTCTATGCTTCATAATTGGGATTTTATAACTACCAATCCTCAAGTATGGAGGCATCAGCTTATCCATAAAAGGAGTAGTCTCCAAATTGCTCAACTTTCTGCTCTCTATAAAAGCATTCGGTATCCACAAATTGAGGTACATGGACAAGGCTAAATCCAGTGAGACTGGTTATTCGGGCAACATGCTAGACTTTTCTGTGAATAAGGAGGAAAGGGTACTTGCTCACATTCTAGAGACTAAATTCCACACAGAGAATCAACCAGTCTGGTTAGATTATTTAAAGGAGGAGATCGCTAAGTTGAAATGAGTCCTCAACTAAAATTAAGTATATTTCAGCGAATTTTGGACAGCTGGTAGCAGAGGTAAGGGGATCTAGAGATGATAGTCTGGTTCTTAAACGGTCCCTTTACAATATGATAATTGCTATCATTCCCTTTTTGTAATTTTGGGATTAATACGATTATATAAATGCAAAAGTGGACTTTGGAATGTTTATTACAAGATTCTAACTAGTGGTGTTATGAGTCTTGTTTTCTTTCATAGTCTTTTTTTCTTGTAAGCTTATATTTCACTTCCATATGTCTGAATTGGAGGAATATAAAACTCAGAATTCCTTTCTGAGATGTTCTTGGCTTAACAATTTAGACTATATTTATTTCTTCTCAAACCAACTCTGAATTCATTTTAAATAATGCTCCAATGTGGTTCTGTTTCTTTTTCCTCAAATACCATGCAAATTTTCTACTAAACTCGGACTCATCACCTTCCAAACGAATTTGCACGCACAAAAATTCAACCTGTACACCCATATTTATCGTGCATAGAAACATCATAAGGTAAATTATGCTTCCGTGCACCTATATCCACTATGCATTTCTTCTCCGTCGCACCAATAACTTGTGCGCACTACTTTTGTGTTGTGCGCCAATATCCACTGCACACAGTTTTGGTATCGTGCACTGATATTCCACATGCATTTCGCCCTATGCATTGTACCATGTCGAAGTTCAATATGCCCCATCGCACACAATAATCTGCACGCACCATTGAATACACTATCACGAGACAACTTATACTCATACTATGCACGCACCAACCAAACTCCTATGTGTTTTGTAATACTTGCACACCCCACGTGCACATTACTATGTGTGTGCTCACCGTGCAATGCTAAATTCAGCACGCACATCCGCACACAATATTCTTCCGCGCGGTGCCACAATTTACCGCGCACACCTACACGCTAACATTTTCTGCACGGTGCCACAATTTTCCATGGACGTTTTGTGACTTGAAATTTGGTCACTTTGAAATTAATCTTCTATGAATATTCGCTTCAACTGAATCTTTCCAGCCCATCCAGGCTTAGTGTTGAAACTGAATCTCTAATACCATACTATAACATCCCCGACCACCCCTGGTCGGGCCACACAACTCCTCAGACATTTTACTTAGCTCTAAATATGTCTTTGTATCATTCCCAACCTTCAAAGGGCTAGGCTACACGAGGGAAAATTTCCGTTCTCTCACTATGGAACATACTGCATCATACCCAGTATTCAACTAAGCTATGCCGCACAGCTTATTTCAAACTACATGCAATTATAACCCATACATACAACACTCTTGCGGAAGCTTTACATATAAATGTAAACAAACAATTACATTCTGTAAATATATGATTTCATACTGAAATAACGGTAAACACAAACATGCATCATATACAAGGAAATACCCATAAGCATACAGACAGTTATAATCACACATTTGATAAACTGTAACATAAGTAGATAAATAATAATGCAACATGTAAATTTATCACACGATTGGTACTTCTCTTGGAAAGATTGTCACCAACTGCGTGTAGACCGTCCACGAATATCCCAACCTTAGACTACATTGTTCATCACTCTCAATAGTGAGTCACCCCCGAGCTAGGACTAAACTCCACCCAGGTAAAGGGATTCCTATCTAGGCTAAAGGCTCATAGACAACAGGAAAGACTATGTCTCAAGTGCTCACTCAACTAATAGCCTACAACCTCTCATTCCCCACATTCCTATCCCTCAGAAGGAAGTGTGCCCCTTCTCTACTCAACGGTCCCTCAGTTTCCCCACTTTCCTTCCAGGGCTTTAGCAATAGGTCAGACAGGAAGTCTCAAAGCACTATAGTTGTAGTTTAGCACCTTCAGGAAATCAATTCCCAACAATTCTCTCACTCAAATAATTACTCACGAGCCTGCAAACCCGCCTCTTCAATTTCCCACGGGTCTGACAACCTGCTTCTTCAATCCCTCTCCCAATATAACCAGGTACACCAACCGGAAATGGTTATGGAAACAGGCTTAGATATAGTGAAATGAATGTCCGAAGGATAACTCACTACATGAGTGAAATGGTCATGAAGTCATTGACTGGATGACTGAATGATGGATGGAACCATGGGAGAGATGATCGTCAAAATAATGATTGTGAAGATGATCCTAAGGATGATGGTGAGGATGATCAAAATGAGCTAAGTCCCCACGATATGTATGCATGTCCCCAACTTGACACTTGTCATGTGGGAAGTTACTTTGGTCCACTTGTCCCCAATTTTAGAACTTAGGATAAAATAATTATCCATACTTTATGTTTTAAGAAATATTAATATAATATTCCTTTTTGGCTTAAGCTCTCTAGCTTAGCCCTTTTCCTTAACTTTTGGCCCTCCCTTTCCTTAACTGGTGGACTTCAGTCCCCCACCTCTTTTATCGTGGTCAGTTTGCGTGCCACGATGTATTTTATATTAATCATGAGACATATACAAAATAGGTGCACTTGCCTTTAACATCTAGGCGCTCTAGCCTAATTCCAAAACATAAGCATCCCAGCTTATAATAACTAGCTCACCAGCCTATAACATATGTCATATACAAAAGGTGCGTTGACCTCCATACTGCATGCACTTTAGTTACTGTGCATGATATCCAGGAATGTGCACACTACATCATTTTACTGCACAGTACATGCATGCACTATGCCATGAAAGGTGCATTACAAAATGATGTCAAAATAGCTCACTAGCTTAAGTACACTTATATTACATTTACCATTGGGTTCGGTCGAGGGATATTACAATCCCCTCCCCTTATTTATGCACTATCCTCAGTGATTAATATACCCATATACAACAAAATTTTCAAAAATCCTCAAAACGATGCAGGTATTATGTCTGCATTGCATCCTCATGCTCCCAAGTAGCGTCCTCGGAACCGTACCAGGTCCATTAGACCTTTACAAACCCTATGGCTCGATTCCAGAGCTGCTCTATTTTTTGGTCCAAAATGTGCACCGGATTCACTTCAAAAGCGCCTTCTTGCTCCACCTGAATCACATTCCAATCAATAACATGATTAGCATCATGTATATATTTCTTTAGCAATGATACATGGAATACATTATGAATAGACATAGATGCAGGTAATGCAATCATATAAGCAACTGGACCAATACTCTCTAGGATTTCAAATGGCCCACAAAATATGGCTGCCAACTTGGCGCAACTTCCCAACTTCTTGGAACTCCTGTTAGCTTTCACCTTAAGAAAAATATGATCACCCACTTTGAACTCTCTGTGGGTTATGTTCTTATCGGCATAAATTTTCTGCCTGTCTTGGGCAACTTTTAAATTCTACTTAATTTTTATCATTTGGTCCTCCATCTCCTTGAGCAACTCTGGCCCAACTATTGTCCTATCAGTTGGGTTATCCCATCTTACTGGAGTATTTCACTTTCTACCGTAAAGTTCTTCAAATGGGCTCATATTCAACAATGCCTGATACCCATTGCTGTAAGCGAATTCTACCAAGTGCAGGTAGTCCTCCCATTTTGATGGTTTGTCCATCATATACATTCTCAGTATGTCTTTTATCACTCTGTTCACCCTCTCTATCTGTCCATTAGACTCAGGATGATAAGTTGTACTAAAGTTCATATTCATTCAGAATCCTTTGAACAATCCTTTCCAGAAATTCGAAGTGAATTTCGGGTCTCTGTCGGACACAATTGTTTTAGGAATTCCACGCAATCGTGCCACTTCCTTCATGAAAATATCAACAACATTTGTTGCCTTTTGAGTATTTTTCAGTGGAATAAAATGGGCAGCTTTTGTAAGCTTGTCCACCACCACCATGATCGAATCATGCAACTTGCATGTTCTAGGAAATCTCGTAATAAAATCCATTGTCACCACTTCCCACTTCCATTCAGGAATGGGCAAAGGTTGTAGAAACCCTGTTGTGTGCCTATGCTCAGCTTTAACTTTTTGGCATTCCATACATCTAGCGTTGTATTCCACGATCTCTCTCTTCATACGTGGCCAAAATTAATGGCTCTTGATCGCTACCACAATTTTCTGATATCTAGGGTCTCCTATATAAGGGACATTATGCATTTCATGAAAAATCATATGTTTCAAGTCCTGGACATTTGGAACAAAACTTATGTTCTTGTGCAACAGTATTCCATCTATTCCCGAATTATAATTATCCACCTTTTGTGGCATCTTACCCTGTTGTAGCTTTGCTACCAATTCTTTGTATTGTAGATCTGCATTTGCAGCCTC
Organism: Picea sitchensis; assembly: GCA_010110895.2. Lineage (NCBI taxonomy): Eukaryota > Viridiplantae > Streptophyta > Pinopsida > Pinales > Pinaceae > Picea > Picea sitchensis. The sequence continues at coordinate 38,936 of SNQJ01S0117446.1, forward strand.
CAGAATTTTTCTTTTAATATCAGTCTGATACATGCTAATGGTTGTAGCATGTAGTTCATGCACCCTCCTGCTGAGTGCATCAACCACTTTTTTCTCTTTCCCTTTGATATGTTTTATATCAAAGTCATATTCGCTTAGAAATTCTAACCATCTGCTTTGCCTAGCATTTAGATTTGGCTGATCAAATAAATATTTCAAACCATTATGGTCTGTTCTTAGCTCAAACCTCTTCCCCATGAGGTAGTGTCTCCATTTCCTCAAGGCATGCACTATGGCTGCCAAATCCAAATCATGAGTGGCATAGTTTCTTTCATTCTCCTTCAAATTCCTTGATTCATAACATATAACAAACCCGTTTTGACTGAGGACTCCACCAAGTCCTTCATTACATGCATCTGTGCATACAATGAAGTCTTCATTTGGGTCTGCAATCCTTAATATTGGAGTAGTTGTCAATAATTGTTTCAAGTGTTGGAAACTCTTTTCGCAATCCATTGTCCACTGAAACTTCACCCCCTTTCTTTGCAATGAAGTGATTGGGTGTGCAATCTTTGAGAATCCTTCAATAAATATTTTGTAGTAGCCTGCAAGACCCATGAATGATCTCATCTTTGTTACATTCTTTGGCGTTGAACATTCTCTAATGGCTTCTATCTTCTTAGGATCCACTGCTATCCCATCCTTTGAAATGATATGCCCCAAATAATGAATTTGTTTCTGATAAAATGAGCAATTGCTCAATTTGGCATACAACTGGTGCTCCCTTAATACTTGCAACACCATCCTCAAATGATGTTCATGCTCTTCCTCTGACATAGAATATATAATAATGTCATCCAAAAAGACAATGACAAACTTGTCCAGATATTCTCGGAAAACACCATTCATTAAGAACATGAAAGCAGTTGGTGCATTTGACAACCCAAATGGAACCACTGTGAACTCATAATGAACATACCTTGTCCTGAAGGTGGTCTTGCTGATATCTTCATCTTTAATCCTTACCTGATGGTAGCCTGATCTGAGATCTATGTTTGAAAATATCTTTGCAACCTTCAATTTATCAAAGAGATCATCAATCATTGGCAGAGGATACTTGTTCTTAACATTCCCTTTATTCAACTGTCTGATGTCAATGCACAATATTAGTGTTCCATCCTTATTTTTTACAAACAAGACTGGGGCACCCCAAGGTGACACACTTGGGCATATATACCCCTTCTTCAAAAGTTCTTCAAGTGGTATTTGCAACTCCTTCAATTCCGGTGTACTAATTCTGTAAGGAGTCTTTGACACTGGCATTGCTCCAGGCATTAGATTTATAGAGAAATCAATGTCTCTTTTTGGGGGTAGTCCTAGTACTTCCTTGAACACATCTTCAAATTCTTCCAAGACTTCATAATCTTCCAAATTTGGAACCTTGTCTTTCGGTGTCTCTTCTATATGAGCTGCAAATATTTGACATCGTTTTCTGTAATATTTCTTCAGCTGCAATGCTGAAATTTCTCTGATGGTTACTGCTCTGAGAATTCCCTGCATTTTCCTTAGTTTCCCTTCCTCATCCAAGCAAGTAAATTATGTGTTGTGACAGTCCAGGAGAGCATGATGTTGGTCCAACCAATCCATCCCAATTACATAGTCATAGGAACCTAAAGGCAAGATGTTCAAGCATGCCTTGGTGTTCAGTCCATTCATATCCATGAGGCATGAATTAACCATCTCATTAACTTTTCTTATGGATCCTGTAGCCAGCTGCACCAACCAAGATTTCCCATGCTTCCTTCTTGGCAATTGCAAACTTTCCACCATCTTAGAGTCTATATAACTATAACTATCTCCTGAATCAATTAAAATAACAATGGTTTGGTTGTTGATCATACCTTCCACTTCAATCATGTGGGACTGATACTCTGCTTGCTTGTTGTCCAGGGCTGCATAGATCCTTAGCACATATCTGCCCATGTCCTCCACTGTTTCAGCTTAATGTACATTGTGAACATCCCTACCTTTTTCATCTCTGTGAGGACAATCTCTGAACCTATAATCTCCCTTACAACCCCAACATTGCATAGGTGGTTGCCTTGGCCTTTGAATTCCTATGTCAATCGTTATGGGTTCTTTAGGCGTTTGTTGTCCCTATGGATTATTTATGAAGAATGGTGGCTTAGCTCCCTTCTTCCTCTGATCCATCTTGAATTTCTTTTTGTCTTCTCAAGTCTTTTGGAAATCTGGCCTTGCTTTATGCTGATCATATAGGCATTTATCTCGCTTTATGGTCTCTTCCAATGTCTTGGGATCATCATATTGTATTTTGTCATTAATGAATGATGGCAATCCACTCAAATACCTTTGAATTTTGACTATCTCATCCTTGATGAAATAGACATACTTCAGCAGTTCTAGAAACCTTCTCTCATATTCTTCTATGGTCATACTGTTACAGGTATGAACTAACTGAGAGGGGGGGGTGAATCGGTTAGTGTAGATTATTAACAATTTCTCTTGTTTTTAACTTTGAATCATTGATCTTAGTGGCAGTGAGTCTTTACTTTGAAATTTAGAGTTATAAACATAAAGCAGATAACATAAAGAATAGAAATCACACACAACATTCACTCACAAGTATGAGACACAGATTTTTCAAGAGGAAACCCAACCAGGGAAAAAAACTCGTCTTCTTAAGATGTTAAGCAAGCTCCAACTGAGTTACATATCAT
>SNQJ01S0117447.1:13017-27694 GCA_010110895.2 Picea sitchensis
AAATAAGGAAAGTGGGCCAAGTGACCTAGAAGATGTTTTTAAGGAAGCTACTTGGAGAGTATAAATAAGAGGCAAGGCTCTCTCATTTTAATTACACTTGAGCATATTGAATATCTATAGGTGTCTGAGGTAACCAAGGATATTTAAGCTGAATTTCTAAGGGAAGGTGAAGAAAAGAAGGTTGAAATGCAAGGAAGGATAAATTCTTTTGATGGTGTTTTCCAAGGTATGGTATTTACAGGTCATCTCACCATTTTTGCTATAACGTTTTTTCTATAATGATTCAAACCAATAAATTGCTATTCCATTGAGAAAACATACCCAATTATCTATGTTAAAAAATTCAGCTTGTGGGTCATTGTATTTTTAGAGTTACACTCTATGGAAAATAGGATTTGTGGCTAGTCCTGAAACTAGTCAAAAACAGGTGTTTCGGGTAAAAACGTCATAATTTATTCATAACAGATCCACATTCAGTGAGACCAAATGTGTTGGTTATGGTACAGTCTATAGTATTCTTTGTAACAGTTTCAGATCAATTCAACGAATATTTCGTGCGGGGCATGCTCTACAAGGTCGGCCTCTAGAATAAGCCAGAATTCAGCAAGGTATGTCATTTTGCTATAACTCCTTTTTTGAGAGGTTCCAAGTAGTGAAACCTGGAGGAATTGCATAAAACATAATGAAGAACATTGTGTATCAGTTTCAAATATTTATATATTACAGGTTCAAATTTATGATTACTTCAAGTTAGGGTTATTGACTAATCCAAAACTAGGCATGTGAGATTAAAGAAAAGTTTGATGAAAATGCTAGTCTCTTGTTGTTAAAGCTAAGGAAGGTTTACAGGAATGTGATCATATACACAAAGTCTATTACAGAGCTACAAATCAGATTTGGATGATGAAATTGATGAGGGTTTTTGGTTGAGGTACATGTTGAGTACATGGTTGAGACAAGTAATTGATGAGTTGGCACATACATGAGGTGTATAGTTGATGATGTTGGTACATATTGATGAGTCATAGTTGATGAGTAGTTGACACATGATTGGTACATGGTTGGATGCACTTGTTTATGGTACAGGTTGATTATAGGTTGTTTGGTACAGGTTGGTGCATGGTTGATGCACTTGTTTATAGTACAGGTTGGTGCATGGTTGATGCACTTGTTTATGGTACAGGTTGATTACAGATTGAGGTATAGGTTGATGCATGGTTGATGCATGGTTCAGATTTATTGGTACAGGTTTACAGTGGTATATCTCACAGTGATAGTGTGAAATTGGTTCCATCATTCTACTTCTACTTCATGGTGGCAGGACGGGGCAAGGACAGGTGGTTGTAGTCACCTTCCAGTTGTAGCCAGAGAACATAGGGGGTTGTCGCCTCCTTCTAGTTGTAGCCAGAGAATTGGGGAGTTGGAGCTTCCCTCAGGTTGTAGCCTGAGAAACTAGGGGGTTGGAGCCTCCTTCCAGTTGCAACTGGAAAACAAAGGAAGTTGGTGCTTCCAATGAATGTAATTCTTCAAGACATATAAGAAAAAGCATTATGTGGTTTTCTCCCGATTTGGGTTTCCATGTAAAACATTGGTGTACTGTGTATGTGTGTGATTGTTTATTTCTTACTGCTCATTATTGGATAATAATTCTACATTGATATAACATTTGAAGAAAAAGGATTATAATTACGCTATTACTGATTCACCCCCCCTCTTAATAATCCAACAACATTTTACAAACAGATTTGGAATTTTCAAGGTTCTACTTTGCATCTCTTGCCTATTTTTGCACAGAAGAGTATTGTATTACTCTTAATGCAAAACTGACCTTGGTTTATCTCCTAACCCACCATCCTCCAATTCATCAAAATGCCATGAATCTTTGTGTGTAGAAATCATCCTTTTTGGAGCGTAGATGCACTACTAATTGTAAAAACAGGTTATGCATATTGGAATGATCAATTTACAGCTAAAATCGTAAATTATTGATCCTTAGCCAACTGTGGGTGTGTAGTTTAATATATCCAACTTTAACCATTTGTCAATTTGCTTTTACAAAGAATTTTTTATCATTTATGCACACCATGTAGGTTTATGTCTCAAAATTCCAATATAAGTTTATAGACAGGTGTAAAATCACAAACTACAGCTTATGCAAGATGAACCACCAAAGTTGGCTCAAATTTGAGACTAGGGTGTGCATTTGAGGCTGAGGCAATTTTCCCTTCAAATTTACATGAAATCTCAATTCTAAGTGCATGAAATCAACCTCTCATGTTCTTCAATTGAACTTTAGATGCATAGGTAAATTTATCATTTATGTAAGTCCATCTTAAAAATTATAAAACAACTTTTGGAGCTACATGGAAGCTTGGGAATGCATTTTCATTTTGTCACTTAGTATAGTTTATAACTTGCAAATTACAAGGAAAATTTTGCATCTTTTGCACAACCACCCTTTTTAAACTTGCAATTGAAAAATAAACAACATGAACAAGTCTACTATGATAAACCACATGCCCATTAACTTGCACAACTCAAATATAAGGTATAATACAACATTGGGTTACTTTTTACAAACAGTTTTTGCATCTCCAGGGTTTTACTATGCATCTCTTGCCTATTTTTGCATAGAATAGTATTTTTTGACTCTTAATGCAAAATTGAACTTAGTTTATCTCCTAACCCAACATCCTCTGATTCATCCAAATGACATGAATCTTTGTGTATATAAATCATCCTTTCTGGAGTGTAAATGCACTACTAGTTGTACAAACAAGTTATACATATTGGAATGATCAATTTAAAACTTAAATCCTAAATTATTGATCCTTAGCCTATTTTGGGTGTGCAGTTTAACATAGTCAACTTTAACAATTTGGTACTTTGGTTTTACAATGCAATATTTATCCTTTATGCACAGTAGGTAGGTTTATGTCTCAAAATGTCAATATAAGTTTATAGACATGTGTGAAATCACAAACTACAGCTTATGCAAGATGAACCACCAAAGTTAGCTCAAATTTGAGACTAGGGTATGCATTTAAGGTTGAGGTGGTTTTCCCTTCAGATTTACATGAAATCCCAATAATATGTGCATGAAAGAAACATCTCATGTTCTTCAATTGAACTTTATATGCATATGTAAATTTACCATTTATGTAAGTCCATCTTAAAACTTATAATTCAACTTTTGGAGCTACAGGGAAGCTTGGGCGTGCATTTTCATTTAATCACCTAGTATAGTTTATACCTTGCAAATTACAAGGAAAACTTGTCTCTTTTGTACATCCACCCTTTTTAAACTTGCAATTGAAAAACAAACAACATGAGCAGGGCTACTATGATAAACCACATCCCCAACAACTTGCACAACTCAAATCTAAGGTATAATACAACATTGAGTTAGTTCTAAAAAAAATTGCATTTCCATGGTTTTACTATGCATCTCTTGTCTATTTTTGCACAGAAGAGTTTGGTATGACTCTTAATTCAAAATTGGTATTTGGTTTCTATCCTAACCCACCATCCTCTGATTCATCAAAATGCCATGAATATTTGTGCATAGAAATCATCCTTTTTGGAGTGTAAATGCACTACTAATTGTACAACCATGTTATAAATATTGGAATGATAAATTTACAACTTAAATCCTAAATTATTGATCCTTAGCCAAATTTGGGCATGTAGTTTAAGATATCCAACTTTAACAATTTGTCCCTTTGATTTTACAATGCAATTATTAGCCTTTATGCACACCAAGTAGGATTATGTCTCAAAATTCGAATATAAGTTTATAGACACGTGTGAAATCACAAATTACAACTTATGTAAGATGAACCACCAAAGTTGGCTCAAATTTGAGACTAGGGTGTGCATTTGAGGCTGAGGCAGTTTTCCCTTCAAATTTACATGAAATCTCAATTTGAGGTGCATGAAAGAAGCCTCTCATGTTCTTCAATTGAACTTTATATGAAAATGTAAATTCACCATTTATGTAACTCCATCTTAAAATTTATAAAATGAATTTTGGAGCTACAGGGAAGCTTGGGAGTGCATTTTCATTTAGTCACTTAATACAATTTATACCTTGCAAATTACAAGGAAAACTTTGTCTCTTTTGCACAACTACCATTTTTAAACTTGAAATTGAAAAACAAACAACATGAGTAGGTCTACTATGATAAACCACATCCTCGACAACTTGCACAACTCAAATCTAAGGTATAATACAACATTGGGTTACTTTTTACAAAAACAATTTGCATTTCCAGGGTTTTACTATGCATATCTTGCCTATTTTTGCACAAAATAGTATTGTATGACTCTTAATGCAAAACTAACCTTGGTTTATCTCCTAAACCACTATCCTATGATTCATCCAAATGCCATGAATATTTGTGCATATAAATCATCATTTTTGGAGTGCAAATGCACTACTAATTGTACAGACAAGTTATACATGATGGAAGGATCAATTTACATCTTAAATCCTAAATTATTGATCCTTAGCCAATTGTGGGTGTGCACTTTAATATAGTCAACTTTAATAATTTGGCATTTCGGTTTTAAAATGAATTTTTTATCCTTTATGCACACCATGTAGGTTTATGTCTCAAAATGCCAAGATATGCTTATAGACAAGTGTGAAATATCCAACAATAACTTATGCAAGATGAACCACCAAAGTTGGCTCAAATTTGAGACTAGGGCATGTATTTGAGGATGAGGCAATTTTCCCTTCAAATTTATATGAAATCCCAATTCTAGGTGCATGAAATCAACCTCTCCTATTCTTCAATTGAACTTTAGATGCATAGGTAAATTTACCATTATGTAACTCCATCTTAAAACTTATAAAAGAACTTTTGGAGCTATAGGGAATCTTTGGCGTGCATTTTCATTTAGTCACTTAGTACAGTTTAAACCTTGGAAATTATAAGGAAAAATTTTACTCTTTTGCATAGCCAACCTTTTTAAACATGCAATTGTAAAATAAACAACATGAGCAAGTATACTATGATAAACCACATCCCCAACAACTGGCACAACTCAAATCTAAGGTATAATACAACATTGGGTTATTTTTTACAAACATTTTTTGCATTTCTGTGGTTTTACTATGTATCTCTTGCCTATTTTTGCACAGAAGAATATTTTATGACTCTTAATGAAAAACTGACAATTGGTTTCTATCCTAACCCACCATCCTCTGATTCATCAAAATGCCATGAATATTTGTGCATAGAAATCATCATTTTTGGAGTGTAAATGCATTACTAATTGTACAAACAGGTTATACATATTGGAATGGTCAATTTACAACTTAAATGCTAAATTATTGATCCTTAGCCAACTTTGGGCGTGCATTTTAATATATCCAACTGTAACAATTTGTCCCTTTGGTTTTACAATGCGATTCTTAGCCTTTATGCACACCAGATAGGCATATGTCTCAAAATGCCAATATAAGTTTATAGGGACGTGTAAAATCACAAACTACAACTTGTACATGATGAACCACTAAATTTGGCTCAAATTTGAGACTAGGGTGTGCATTTGAGGCTGAGGCAGTTTTCCCTTCAAATTTACATGAAATCTCAATTCTAGGTGCATGAAATCAACCTATCATGTTCTTCATTTGAACTTTGGATGCATAGGTAAATTTACCATTTATGCAAATCCATCTTAAAACTTATAAAACAGATTTTGAAGCTACAAGGAAACTTGGGCGTGCATTTTCATTTAGTCACTTTGTACAATTTATACTTGGAAATTACAAGAAAAACTTTACCTCTTTTGCACGGCCACCTTTTTGAAACTTGCAATTGCAAAATAAACAATATGAGCAAGTGTATTATGATAAACCACATCCACAACAACTGGCACAACTCAAATCTAAGGTATAATACAACATTGGGTTACTTTTTACAAACAATTTTGCATTTCTAAGGTTTTACTATGTATCTCTTGCCTATTTCTGCATAGAAGAGTATTTTATGACTCTTAATGCAAAACTAACCTTGATTTATCTCCTAACCCACCATCCTCTGATTCATCAAAATTCCATGAATCTTTGTGCATAGAAATCATCCATTTTGGAGTGTAAATTCACTATTGATTATACAAACAAGTTATACATATTGGAATGAACAATTTACAACTTAAATCCTAAATTATTGATCCTTATCCAATTGTGGACATGCAATTTAATATAGCCAACTTTAACAATTTGGCATTTTGGTTTTACAATGCGATTTGTATCCTTTATGCACCAGGTAGGTTTATGTCTCAAAATGTCAATATAATTTTATAGACATGTGTGAAATCACAAACTATAGCTTATGCAAGATGAACCACCAAAGTTGTCTCAAATTTGAGACTAGGGCGCGCATTTAAGGCTAAGGCAGTTTTCCCTTCAAATTTACATGAAATCCCAATTCTAGGTGCATGAAAGCTACCTCTCATGTTCTTCAATTGAACTTTAGATGCATAGGTAAATTTACCATTTATGTAAATTCGTCTTAAAACTTATAAAACAACTTTTGGAGCTATAAGGAAGCTTGGGTGTGCATTTTCATTTAGTCTTAGTACAGTTTACACCTGGCAAATTATAAGGAAAACTTTGTCTATTTTGCACAACCACCCCTTTTAAACTTGCAATTGCAAAATAAACAACATGATCAGGTCTACTATGATAAACCACATCCCCAACAACTTGCACAACTCAAATCTCAGGTATAATACAACATTGGGTTACTTTTTACAAATAGTTTTTGCATTTCCAAGGTTTTACTATGCATTTCTTGCCTATTTTTGCACAGAATAGTATTTTATGACTCTTAATGCAAAACTGGCCTTGGCTTATCTCCTAACCCACCATCCTCTGATTCATCAAAATGCCATGAATCTGTATGCATAGAAATCATCATTTTTGGAGTGTAAATGCACTACTAATTGTACAAATAGGTGATACATATTGGAATGATAAATTTACAAATTAAATCCTAAATTATTGATCCTTAGCCAACTTGGGGCATGCATTTTATGTTGATTAATTGGGTTGGTTTTCATTGATGTCAACCCTTGAAGAAAGTCTGGTAGCAAATTCTGGTAGCACAAAGGTTTGGGTAATGGACTCAAGTTTGTTTGATGGATAATTGTATGAGTTTTGATATATTTGCAGGCAATACTATTCTAGATGGATAGTACATGTCATGTCATTTGTAATGGTATGTGGAACGTCACATAACTCCTCACGGTTAGAGAGTTATGGCCATGTGAAGTTGGAGAACCCTCATGAGTCATCTAGAAGCCCCAAAAGGTCAAAGTAGTCAAAGTGGTTTCAAAAAAGAAATTATTTAAATAATAAAGTGAAGTGATGAGTGTACTATAAGTCAAAGTGGATACAACATAAATTATTTAAATAATAAAATTAATGGAGAAATTACTAAGTGAACAAGTGGTTATAAGTGGGTTATCCCTAAAATAAGGAAAGTGGGTTAAGATGGTTAGAAGGTAATTTAAATAATAAAGTGAAGTGATGAGTGTACTATAAGTCAAAGTGGATACAAAAGAAATTATTTAAATAATAAATTTAATAGAGAAATTACTAAGTGGACAAGTGGTTAGAAGTGGGTTAGCCCTAAAATAAGGAAAGTGGATTAAGATGGTTAGAAGGTAACCCCTTGAGGAAGCTACATGAAAGTATAAATAAGAGGCAAGGGTCTCTCATTTTTAATCACACTTGAGAATATTGAATATCTACAAGTAAATGAGGTAAACAAAGGATATCTAAGCCGAATTTCAAAGGGAACGTGAAGTAAATAAGGTCGAAATTCAAGGGAGGATAAATTATTTTGATGATGCTTTCTAAGGTATGTTATTTACAAGTCATCACACCATTTTCGTAATAACTTTTTTTCTAGAATGATTATGACCGTGAGATTGGGACGACATTGAGGAAACATATCCAAGTAGTTATGATTAAAATTTCATCTTGTGGGTCATTGTATTTTTGGAGTTACACTCCGTGGAAAATAGGGTTTGTGGCTAGTCCTGAAACTAGTCTAAAACAGGTGTTTCGGGTAAAAATGTCATAACTTATTGATAACATATCCAAATTCAGTAAGACCAAATGTATTGGTTATAGTATAGTCTGTAGTATTCTTTGTACAATTTTAAGATCCATACAACAAATATTAGATGTGGGTCATGCTCTACAAGTTCTCTCTCTAGAATAAGCCATAATTCAATAAGGTATGCCATTTTTTCTATAACTCCTTTTCTGAAAGGATCCAAGTAGTGAAACTTGGCGGAATTGCATAAAAGACACTAAATAACATTGTGTACTATTTTTGGATCTTTATTCATTAGAGGTACATAGTTATGATTATTTCAAGTTAGGGTTGTTGACTAATCCAAAATTAGTCATGTGAGACTAAAGTAAAGTTTGATGAAAATGTTAATCTCTTGTTGTTAAAGTTAAGGAAGGTTTGCAGGTATGTGATCATATACACCAGGTCTATTACAGAGTTACAAATCATATTTGGATGATGAAATTGGTGAGGGCTTTTGGTTGAGGTACATGTTGGGTACATGGTTGAGACAAGTAGTTGATGAGTTGGCACATACAAGAGGTGTATAGTTGATGATGTTGGTACATCTTGATGAGTGATAGTTGATGAGTAGTTGACACATGATTGGTACATACTTGGTGCATGGTTGATGCACTCATTGATTATACAGGTTGAGGTATAGGTTGGTGCATGGTTGATACACTTGTTTATGGTACAGGTTGATTACAAGTTGTTTGGACAGGTTATTTTTACAGGTTTGATGCATTTTTTTATGGTACAGTTTGAGGCACAGGTTGATGTATGGTACATGTTGGCACAGGTTATTGGTACAGGTTGTTACAGGTTTATTATAGGTTGATTGGTACAGGTTTACAACATTATATCTCACAGTGATAGTGTGACAGTGGTTCCATCATTCTACTTCTACATCAGGGTGGTTGGACAGGGAAAGAACAGGTGTTTGTAGCCACCTTCTGGTTGTAGTCAGAGAACATAGGGGGTTGTAGCCTCCTTCTGGTTGTAGCCAAAGAATTGGGGAGTTGGATCTTCCCTCAGGTTGTATCCTGAGAAACTAGGGGGTTGGAGCCTCCTTCCAGTTGCAGCTTGAAAACAAAGGAAGATGGTGCTTCCAATGAATGTAATTCTTAAAGACATAAGAAAAACCATTATGTGCTTTTCTCCCACTTTGGGTTTTCACGTAAAAACATTGGTGTACTGTGTATGTGTATGATTTCTCATTTGTTCATTGTTTATTTACTTTGCAAGTATTGGATGATAATGCTATAATGATATAACACTTGAATTTTATGGTTAAAAAGGATTATATTTCTCTATTACTGATTCACCCCCCCACCCTCTCAGTAATCCAACGGTTTAATATAGCTAACTTTAACAATTTGGCAATTTTGTTTTACAATGCAACTTTTATTGTTTATGCACACTAGGTAGGTTTGTGTCTTAAAATGCCAATATAAGTTTATAGAAAGGTGTGAAATCACAAACTACAACTTATGCAAGATGAACCACCAAATTTGGCTCAAATTTGAGACTAGGGTGTACATTTGAGGCTGGGGAATTTTTCTCTTCAAATTTACATGAAATCTCAATTCTAGGTGCATGAAAGAAACCTCTCATGTTCTTGAATTGAACTTTAGATGCATAGGTAAATTTTTTATTTATGTAACTCCATCTTAAAACTTATAAAACAACTTTTGGAGATATATGGAAGCTTGGGCATGCATTTTCATTTAGTCACTTAGCACAGTTTATACCTTGCAAATTACATGGAAAACTTTGCCTCTTTTGCACAACCACCCTTTTTAAACTTGCAATTGAAAAATAAACAACATGATTGGGTCTACTATGATAAATCACATCCCCAACAACTTGCACAACTCAAATCTAAGGTATAATACAACATTAGACAGGTTTGGGCACAAACAATAGAGAAGAACTCTATGTCATTGAGATCCTAATTAAGGTTGCAGTGGACATGCAGGTTAAGAGTCTATAGGTATTTGGTGACTCTAATCTTATGATGGGCTGAGAAAATGGTAAAAGTGACATTTCTCACTTGGATTTGGGGCCTATTTTCAATAGTATTATGGAAAAGATAGTAGTTTTTGAAGAGGTGTCCTTTGTTCATGTCTACTGATATTTCAACCAAATATTGATCAGTTATCAAGGGAAACACTCATTTTGGAGGAAGTGTTTTTACTTGTTCATGAGATTAAGGACCATACTCATATAGATTTTATTCTCTTATAGCTTTTTTGATGAATGGATTTTTGGTCTTGTTTTAATTTTTTTTTATGTAAAGTTAGAGAGAGTTTGTCTCATGGTTTTGTCTCAGGATAATTATGAAGTTGTGGAACTATTTGTTTAAAGAGTGACTTGTATAAGGATGATAGTAAGATTTAAATTCATAATCATAGGCTATAGTCTTATACGATATAGGAATTCTATAAAGGAAATGGTTGCTAATGTTAAAAGTAGAAGGAATGCCATCAATATGTATGTCATTTCCACTAGAAATATCAATACATTGGTTTTTGTCTCATAAGAAAAACTTGAAATATAAATATTTCTTGTAGGTAGATTCAGACATTATTAAAGAGATGAATTAAAGATGACTTAAATATTGAAGATAATCACTAAATATCACAAAAAAACATCACATATAATACAAGTATGAGTCAAAAATGTTACTGATATTCCATTAATTCCTCATAAATATATAAGGATATTTAACATGATAGACATCACAGATACAATATCCATTACAAAACTGGGAAAACTGTAATACAGATTCTACAACTTTCTCCTCTACAAAGATTCCCCCTGAGGAATCTCTAACAAGCCTCTCCTTTGTTATCTCTTTACTTACAACCTTATATGTAATATAACTAGGGAGGTAATATGGGTGGTAATATGGGAGTTACCAAATGGGAATATGGGGTTATGTATTATTAGAGGCCATTCATTGTAAGGTGGACTAGGTCCACCATGGTATTAAATAAGGCCCACTATGGTAGTTGGATAAATTAAATGGGTAGTTAGAAATAATAAATGGCCTTTCTAGAAGATACCTACACTAGAATGTTCCTAGGATATAGAGAATGTTATAAAATAATATGTAAGCATTCTATTTGACATGGTGAAGAATATTGTTGATGTACAAGCAAGTATTGCTTGAGGAGTTTTATCCTTCCGTAAGGATTAATATATGGTGTTACCCTACCTCAAGGGTTTTCTCTACATCTTGTATTCAATATTGTTCTGAATGGTTTTGTGTTTATTGTTGGGATATTATGAAGTATATTTGCAGATATATAATTGGTATACAACATTTGGTATCAGAGCTCTTTCCTTGGGCAAAAAAAGAAGTATTTTTTGTTATTTTTGCAGAAAGTTTTTTAAGAAAAAAGAGGGTGGGGCACTTTAGGATCAGATCTAAGAATTTATGCTCATCATTTTCATAAATTAATTGTATACTTTAATTCCTCTCGGAAAAATACCCAATTTCAAAAACAAATCATCCGAAACGAAGTCTAGGAAGTAAAGTTATGATCATTTTAAAATAGGTCGCTTTTCAGGGTTTTTCCGAAAAAAAAAAAAAAGTCACAATATTATGTAGTAAATTATTTTAAACCCTAGATTTTGTGGAGATTTCTTCCAAGAAAGATGTATTTTACTGGAAAAGATGATGGACAACTCAAAATTCGTAGAAGCAACTCAAGAAGCTCAGAATGGCCTTAGCAGACAGAGAAAGGGAAAAAAATTCAAAGTCCTCAAAACTCAGTAAAATTAGTATCATCGCGAAGAGCGCACTGCAATATTTCCAACGGCGTAAACGACTCGTCAAACGGAGTTACAGATCAAAAGATATTTGTGGTCAAAGTTTTGGTCAACCTGGCCCAATCAACAAAGATGAGTCAGTGTCCATATTGTTGACGTCAGCATGAGTACGAATGAAATCAGTGTCCGTACAGTAGATGTGGCACACGTAGAGGGTGACACGCGTCATGCTGACAAAAGATATTTGTGGTCAAAGTTTTGGTCAACCTAGCCCAGTTAGCAGGGATGAGTCAACATTTGTACTACTGACATCAACATCAGTACGAATGACGTCAGCATCCGTAAAGTATACATGGCACACGTAAAGGGTGACATGTGTCATGTTGATGTCATCATGGCGATGTGGCAACACCAGAAGCTACCATGTGTCACTCATTTTCGGCATTTTCTGGTCAACATGTGGACCAATGACGAAGTGCCATGTGGCAATCCATACAACCACATGGTAGACCGTACGGGATGTGACAAGTTGGCATGACAGGATGGCACGACAGGATGATGTGGAAGGTGATGTGGCAGGGTGATTGTGCAAGTGGATGGAGTGGGCCAATGGTTGGCTACCAGGTGGCCCATCCATGGGCTTCCACGTGGCAGTGGGAAAATGCCCAATGAGGGCCTGAAACCAAATTTTCAAAAATAAAAAAAGGTCCACCAAATCTCGCAGAGGTCCCACCAAATCTGGTGGCAAAACTTCCAAATCAGACATATCTAAACAAAAACTCCAAATTTGGCGGCGGTTTCAAACCACATATATATTGTTATAACTATAATCCCAAAAGGGGAGGCCCGTGATCTCGACCCCAGGACCTCCCCCTATCCAAATGCCTTACATAGCATCCACCAACCGTTGAGACAAATGGATTCATTGGTTAGTCCACCCAATATTTAATTTAAATTCTGATTTTTCCCATGGACAGAGAAAGGGCGCTCGATGGTACGGTCGGGCACATTTTTTGAGACAAGGTATAGTGAATTAATTGCAGGTTGCACGCACGGAAATTGAGATGAGATTTCTCATGGGCCTTGGAGAGCCAGAGTCGGATTGAGGCATGGAGACAGTCATTTTTGGGTAATTCGATGCCACGAATTCAATGGTGTTGTATGTTTTCTGATCTAAGCAAATATTTTGTAGCTTAGTTACAGAATGAGGTATATTGATGTATTTTTCCAAATTCTTTTGTTGAGTTAATAAAAAGGCCTACGCATTTGAGAGAAGAACCCAAAGACGTAGTCCACTAGGGACAAACTCCGTTATCAAGTTTTTTGTGTTCATATTTCATGCTTATGTCTCTTCATTATTGAGTTTTTCCTTATTTATGGTGCACTTTAATTTATGTTCATTTAATGCAATTCTTTATAAGTCACTTCGATGAACAAATCCTGGATCATGTTGGTATCAAAGCAGTCATCTTTGAATTGAATTGTTGAGTGTGAATGCTTACTAGTTCCAAGCATAAGCATGGTGAAGGAACTCTTGAGACTTTCAATCCCGAAGTTGGAAATGCATCCTGAAGGAAGAAAATGGCAGAAGAGGACAAGCATGATGAACATGAGGAAAACTTCCATATGGTATTTTATCGCATGTCAGAAATGGTCGATCGAATGTATA
This sequence comes from Picea sitchensis, assembly GCA_010110895.2. Taxonomy (NCBI): domain Eukaryota; kingdom Viridiplantae; phylum Streptophyta; class Pinopsida; order Pinales; family Pinaceae; genus Picea; species Picea sitchensis. The sequence continues at coordinate 26,563 of SNQJ01S0117447.1, forward strand.
GAGAATATGAGAAGAGGATGAAGAAGAAAGGGAATAAAATGGAAGCACAAGCTTATGATAATGCTTCAGTAAATCAAGGGGTTGGAGGAGACCATCTTGAGCCTCCATCTTCACCATCAAGTTCTAGCTATTCTTCCTCTGAGCATTGTCATCATTCTCATTATTCTAGCCATAAAGATTCTTTTAAGAAACCATTATTAAGGCTTGATGTAAAATTTGCTTTACCTATGTTTAATGGAGATGTTAATCCTAAAAATCTAGATAATTGGATCTGGCAGGTTGAAGTATGTTGTCGTGTTCAACAGATTGATGAAGAGGTAGTTAAAGTTCAATTGCCTTATCTTCGGTTGGAAGGCACCGCTCTCGTATGGTGGGAGAGAAAAAATCATGACGAGTTGAGTGTGGTAATCTTCCTTCCTCATGGTCAGAATTTAAATCGGTGATAAGGAAGTAATTTTATCCATTGGGTTATTTACATAAAGCAATGATGGAATGGAAAAATTTAAGACAAAGTAAAGGTCAAACTGTACAAAGTTTCACGGAAGAATTTAGGAAGATATCTCTTGCATTAAACATTCCTTTGGATTCTTATGAAACTTTAATGAAGTATATTGGCACACTTCACAGTTATATTCGTCATATTTTGTTATTGTTTAACCCCACCAATCTTGACGAAGTTTGTGTGCAATCCACTCACCTTGAGAATAGGGGAAAGCATGTTCAAGAAGATCCCACAAAGAAACATTCCAATCTCCCACATAAGCAGTTTAATAAGTTTAAAAGGAAGGACAAAAAGACCACCATTGTAAAGAGAGAAGAAGGAAAACCATCTTGCACTCATTGCAAGAAAAGTGGTCAAGATGATGAACATTGTTGGAAACTACATCTAGAGAAGAGACCGAAACAGTTCGGTGGGAAGGGGAAGACAAAGACCGTTGCTACAGTACAACAAGATCTTGGTTCCAATTCAAGAGACGAAGGAAATATCACCGCGGTTGGAGTACAAGGTAAAGATTCCCTTCATGCTAGTTCAAATTCCAATAATGAATCTCATGATGATGAAAGAAAGAGGAATGAATTATTTCATATAAGAGTTGTATCTAAACACACTAAAATAGATACATTACGTGAT
>SNQJ01S0117450.1:0-18495 GCA_010110895.2 Picea sitchensis
GAGATGGTTTGGGAAGCTTATTTTGTTGATCTAGAGGCAAGTCACATAAGACTAAAGGACACAAATAATGAATTGATATGTTAAAAGAACCTTGAAGTAGGAACATATACTCCCAAGGTGATATATAGGGTTTTGTGTGATTGGGATTGACTAAGTGATTCTATTTGGTGGTGAAAATTTATATGGAAGTTTAAATGCCTATTAAAATCTCGTATATTTGCGTGGCTTGATTTCGGGAATAAAGTACTTACTTGTGATGTCCTATCAAAAATAAGTAGGTGTGGTCCTAGCATATTCCCACTGTGTAAGGAAAATGAAGAAACTATTCAACAATTGCTTTTTGACCTATGCTTACTCTACTCAGGTTTGGAAAGAGGTGGAATCCTTCACAAGATTAAGGATGTTTGGAGGAGAATATTTATTGAGGAAAGCCTAAGAATTTGGTGTAGAAATATTGCAATGAAGAGATTCAAATCTCTACCACTTACCATAGCTTAGGGATATGGTTTTCTTGTAACGACATTCTATTTGAAGATATATTTACTCTTCCCATCCAATGTGCCACCTAGAGTATGTCTATTCTCAATGGTTTTGAACAAACTCAAAAGGAGAAAACTCAAAAGCGGATTATTGTGGTTAAGAGATTGATCGATTTGGAGCTTGGGAATATTTTGTTGGGGCTTGTCAAGGTGACCCACATGTCTATGGGGTAGGAGGGGTTATCAACCTGAATGACCCTCATGTGCCAAAATTCAAAGCAAGTTTTGGTAGAGAAAGTAATAATTATATAAAGCTTTTGACCTTAAAATTAACACTTATGCTAACAACTAAAAAAGGTGCTTCAAAAGTCTATATCTTTGGTGACTCTTTAGTAGTGGTAGATTGGATATGGGGGGTTAATCCCTAGGGAATTTTTTTATGAGATTCAAAATTATAAATATGCCTTTAATTGTATTATTTTATCATGTTTATAGAGAAAGGAATGAAGTTGCAGATGGTCTATCTCAAGGTGATTTTATGTTGGATCCAAGACCATGACATATCTAGGAGGATTTAGAGGGTCAAACCTATGAATATTTTTATCACTCTTTTTATTAGGGGCTATGTTAGGGTAGTGGAGATCAATTTTTTAGTGGAGTTGTGTTCTTTTTCACTCTTTGAATTTACCTTATATGATCTATGAGATGTACTTTGTGAGCTCAATCTATGGAACAATTTGGGAACAATGTTTACATAATTATGTTTTTGAGTTTCTTTTTGAGTGGCTATTTTTTAAGACATTTAGTAGATGACATGTTGGAATTTTTTGATAAGGGAGATAGTTGTACTTGATTTTTTTGTAATGGAATTCCTTTGAAGGAATATTGAAATGTTTTAAAGCATGTATAAAATACAATTTTGTTTGGAATAATCAAATTAAGATATTTTATCCAATGAAAAAATAATGCATTTGTGAGTGCAACATTAAAAATACAATGGAATAATTTAAATATATACTAATAAAAAACACAGGAAACACATATCCAGATTCATTCCTAAGCATAATTACACACATTACATGCATAATGATTCTTCATAGCATGCAATTAAAACACGAGAAGGTTAAATTACTAAAATGTAAAACAATATTGAATGCTTATGTTTTAATAAATATGCTCCAAGAATTTGGATGTGTAAGAGTGATTCACCACCCAACCATAATAATCCAGTGCAAATACTACACTCAAGTTGGGTTATGTCGAGGCAACCATGGAAAAGAAGATGGCTACAATATTATAGCTCACTCAACCCAACCCATTTCTCTCATGGCTTAGCCAATATCATCTCTAGAACACACTCCCAACACCTTATTCAACCATCAATCAACCACGAAAATTTCTTCTAGTTACAAACCTTTCCCTTATTTTTTATATAATGCATAACAAATCACTACTAACTTGAGCTCCAATGCAGGCAGAAAGAGACCATTGGTTGATTTCCTTTTGGGAAAGCTCGGTGGAGTAATTTGTTGACTCTAAATAAGTCAATGAGTAACAATACCATGTAACTAATAGTTTCCTAATTTTCCTTGGAGTCTACACTCACCTACAACCATCAATCTCACTTAAAAGGTGTCCAACTCACTCTTCATAGTGTTGGTTTTAGGTAGTTTTCAAATCGGAATGGTAAATACTACGAGACTATGCAACACAAAAATGGGAGAAAGATGATGATAACAGTGAGAATGAGTGAAATTCCATAAAGGAGGAGAATATAATGGAGCTACGTATTCCCACAATGATGGTACTTTTTCTCTCTACAAGGAACCTTTCCTATAGTTATTATTTATGTAAGTAAACTTTCCTTCACCCACCTCTTCATACATTTATATTTGGATTTATAAGTTAAAGGTAACGGCGAGCTTCATTTAAGTTACATGATGGAGAATATGTGAGTTATTAAGGTAACACTTGGCAAGAAAAGCTTTCTTTCCCTTGGAATCCCCTTTCATCTTCCCTTCTTGTGGCTCATAGTCCCCTTGTGCTCCCTGCAACCATCTTGAACCATTATATATTATATTTAATAATTAATGTTTTACATAAAATAAAGTGCATTGTGGTAACTTTATTGCGTTGTCCAAATATATATATATATCCATTCTCTAATTGGGCTTTGATCTTGAGCTCTACATTAGGAATCCATACAAAACAAATTTACAACATTTGCATTAAGAGGTCGTTTATTGAAGATCGCATGGATTGACACTTGTCATTAACCACATATTTACAATCTATACATAATTTATCCAATACCTTCCAAGGTTCAAAACTTGGGTATTACGTTCCCCTCCACCTTGGAATAACACTAACCTCGATGCAATCTAGAGATCATAATAAAGATATGTATGCCTCATTTAAGGCAACCCTCCAGCTTCCACATAGTCTCATCAGGACCAAAGTGCTTCCATTGCACCTTCACCTATATGATGATTCAATTATAGAGCAACACTACTTTCTTATCAAGGATGTGCATTACCTATATTTGGAACCATCCCCCTTGTTTGTCAGTGCCCTATTTTGTAGTTTTGAATACCTGCATGTAGCTAGAGTTTGCAGGCCTAGTTTTTCCTTGTGTGCCAAGTTTTAGCCTACGTGCCTAGTTTTGTACTACACACCATGTTTGATGTATGTGCCAAAGTTAATATTGTAATTAGAGTTAACATGTAAACTTGTCCTTGCACTATAGGAAGTTGTAAATACTTTGTGATTAATTATAATTGACCTAGAGTTTATATAAGGAAATGTAAATGAAAGGATGAGGGTTGGTTGAGTCTTGTATGTAATTCCTAATCTATAGTGACTGCATACAAGAAGAAGATAATAGGGTTTAAAGCCCTTGAAAACCATATGGAGTTATAAGGAGTCTTGTATGGATCTATCTTATAATAGAAAGGATTGTGTGACAATTCCGCCTCTAAAATTTTATGTGATATTTTTGTTTTTTTATCTAAATGTATAATGAATATATGGTGAATGTCTAATGTTTCATATTATATTTTCTTATTATTTTCATCTATCTATGTAATATTCATTAGTGTCTCCAATGAGACCTTATTCTTCTTAGGACATTGAATATGTTGATGCTAATGGAATTTATTATTGGCTTGAGTTTATAATCTAGGGTATGAATTCAATGCCAACAATTGGTTCCACTGTCAGGATAGAATGAAGTTATTACAAAAGAAAACATGGATATGTCATGTAATCCCTCTTGGTAAGATATAAGAGATTGGATGACTAAGAGTGAAATCAGTTTTGTGCAAACAAAAACCCAAAAGCTATTGTGTCTAGACCTTGAATCATGGAAGGACATGTATCTTTACCTTGACAAGAATGATATTTTATTTGTTGAATTTCTTGCTTCATTGTAAGACTGGATAAAGAGACAGGAAGAAATTAACACCATACAACACTCTCAAGAACCGATGGTCTAGGATCAAGCGACAATTTCTAGATTGAAAACCCTATACAACAAGTGGACTTGAGTAATTGAATTCTATTTTGACTTAATTAAAGAGGGAAGCATTGTAGATTTTTTCATTTAATACAACATTTCTTTCAATGTTGTTGAAAGAGAGTTTGATGCTAGACAAAGAGGGAGACCTCTAGAATAGATACCACTATGGATCAAGATGTTTTTTGAAAATGGATTGATGTAGATGAAACTTGATACCATGATAACATAAATTCCTCAAGTTGGGATATAGGGGAAGAAAGAAGGGAGATGAGATAAGAGAGTATAAAGGAAAATGGATCTAGAGGTGCAAAAAGGGAACAAGTGGAAAGATATGAACACAAGAATTTGTTGTGTGAGGTAGTTTGGAAATTTCAGTTTGAAGAAAATGGGAGAAAACATGAAAACAAGTAGTAGTAGTGTAACTAAAAGAAGAAGGAAATAAGTGCAGGAGGAATGTGCTATTGTAGAGATTGTGATATAGGTGCACACAGAGGAACATAGGTCATTATAGCGGTGTATCATATAGGAAACAATGTTGGTATCCCACGATGATAGAGATCATGGTAGAGTAGGAATAGGTGATGTTGGATCCCAATGATTGCTAAGAAATGCGAAAGATATAGCTGAAAATGAAAGAATTTTTTTAGTCAATGAGAATATCTCAGGTGATGTTGGGGATGATCTCATTGAGAGGGAAGACACCTCAACAGTTGTAGACTTGTTTGAGTGCATGAGGTTAGAAGATCCTTCTGGGTCGAGTGAGGAAGGACTTGGAGAAATAAATTTGTATAATCCCCTTTTTGAACCACCCCTTATGTGTGCTTTATTAAAAGAAAGAGAAAGTTGGGTGTAAATATAAGTTAGGAACACAATTCAACATAGAGTAGAAGGAAAATTATCAAATAGGGTAGGTATAATGGTAAGAAGATTGAATTTTCCAATGGTAGGAACGTCGAGTGATCTAGTTCTCAAGATTCCTGTGTTCCATGGAACTAGGAAGGATTAGGTTGAACAACATTGTTTCATATACAAAGTTATTTTAACAGTGAACAAAATTATCGATGAAGCAGTAAATATTACACAAATGAAGACTACCATTAGATATTGGGTTGTCCAATGGTACATGAAGTACAAGGATAATACACTTACAACACAAACAAATAAATTCAATAAATAAGAAGGGACTTGATCGAAGAATATTAGAAGTTGAATTCAAAACAACAATGTATACAAAAGATTAAGGAAATCAAATAGAAGGTTGGAGAGTCAACCTGGGATTATGATCGAAAGTTCAAGGAATTTCTAGGCAAATTAGCCTTTCAAATACAAGATGTCCAACACATGGAATCGTTTATTCTTGTCTTATTGCCCCACATCCATATTCCCCTCACACAACAAAAGATCACATCTGAAGAGGAGGTGCTAGAGATTGCAATATACATGAAGTCTATATCAGGATGAGGTGAGTCATCCTCAAGGATGGCATAGAGCCATAGTCAACTTGCTATGCTAAATAATCAAGTGTAATACTTGTCCAAAGGAAAAGTGGCACAGAAGCATATTTGGCACACTCCATGCAAAATGGAGGGGCATCATCAAAATGAATGTCTAATGATGGGTAACTACACTGGAACAGGCATGCCAAACATGTTCCCCATGGATCCAAGCCCAAGTGATGATAAATATGTAGACAATGGGGACAAGAGTCATATTGTTGTCCTATGGTGAAAAAGTATTGAAATTCAATGAACTTTCCATTCTGTGAATTATGTAAATCCATGGGGCATTATGTAAACAACTACATGTCATTATAGTTGATGAAAGAACACATGGTAGACACCTAACAAGTTTAGGGGACAAAATATAATGGTGGAAAAGAACAAGGAGATTTTATAGGAAGGGGACAAGGTGGATATGGAGGTGCATGGTGATCCACTTGCTTTAATTATGGAGAGGTTGGACATGCTGCACGACATTGTATAAAACCCTATGTGATATGTTCCTATTGTCACAACATAAATCATAATCTTGACAAAATAGTGTCTTGACTTGATAAAGAAGTGGAAGGAGAAGAAGGTACACATAGTGACAACTGAGCCACACAGAAAAATGAATGCATTGCACAAGTGCATGTGGTGATGGTGACACAAAGTGGTGCAAGAACTTGAATGGATGCAGAGGCGATATTAACAAGGAAGATCAAGAAAGTTGTGGCAACCCCACCAAAGTCTAATGCAGACAAATAGAAACAATTCCTATGTCATGCAATAGAAAAGTTCCATAATGCATGTGAGTATGATAAAGAGGTGCAAATCAATATAAGTATGAAGGATAAGTCTTCTAATCAAGTAAGTGAATTTTTAAGATGTTGCATCAAATTGTTAAGTGATCAAAATCTATATAAGAGATTACTGTATATTTTAATGAGATGGGTGTCAATGTTGGAGGATGATGAGCCCATTTCAACTCCTCTTCTTGAGCACAATGTAAGATGGTTAAAGAAAGAAAAATAATAAGAAGGGAGTTCAATATGACCATGGAGTTGGAAGGTTATGAAATGAAGGATGTCATGTTGAACCTTGGATCTAACGTGAACAACCTTCCCAAGAAATATTGGGAATTGATGGGGAAGCCAAAGTTGGTTTGATCACCCATTTAGTTGAGATTAACTAATAAGTATTAGTTTTTTTCCATTGGAGAGTTGAACATGTGGAGGTAGATATAGATGGGGTGAATATTGTAGTTGTTTTTGAAGTTATGGAGATGATGGATGAAAAGGACCCCTACCTAGCCTTGTTCGGTATAGATTGAGAATTTGGAAATGATGTTATTTTGAACCTAATGTATAAAGGAGTCCTTTGAGTAAGGGGACCTCAAGGTCATGGCTTCTTTAGACCCCCCTAAAGGAGAAAGGTGCACAAATATTATCAATGATGAGGTCCAAATCTCAATCCCAGAGAATATCTATGATATTATCATGTGGAAAATAGATTGTATAAACCCAATTACAGATGGTGATTTGAGTTGCAGGATCAACTATAAATATGATACAAATTTGAAAGGTGTTATGGATAGGTGGAAAATAGGAGGATATGAGTTGTCTAGCAGAAAATGCACATATGCATAGAGATATGTGCATTGGATAGGGATAGGGTTATGTGATCCTTAGAAGTTTGATGGAACAAGGTCAGTCAACATATTTCTAGATCGAATCGAGGAGCACATATCAAAGGAGCAATGATTATTAGCAATGGACATTGTTATGAAAGGAACCCTTGCACGTTGGTGGGATAAGTACAAAGATAAATTGGGAAAAGGGGCATAAGTGGTAAACACTGTGTCATTGATATTTTAGCCATCTCAAGACCTATAATAAGTAAACATGTATAAAGGAAAGAAATATCTAAAAGAGCATGTCTGGTTTTGTGAGATGATATGGACTGAGAAGAAATTCCTTGTGAAGGAATGGGCCTATTGGTTCATTCACACATTAAATGTTGTGCTTAGGATTTGGTATGAACAAGAAGAAACAAGAAGATAAAAAAAAGACTGGGAAGCAATGCAAAAGCAATTATGCACAACATTTAAATTTACAACAGAGAACCCCACATTATCCAGGGTTCTGAAAGAGATCAAGCACTTCATCTACAAGGGTAAACTAGAACTTATGAGTCAAGCATGGAGAGTTGTTTTCATGCATCATAGGAAGCTTGAAAAATTGAAGGAGCCATTGTACTATTAGACGACGGACATAGAAGAACCAACATAAGAAGAAGAATTACGGAATATATAATTTAAGGAGTCAATAGGAGAAAGAGAGATCAAAGGGAAGTATCTTGGGAGTAACAACCCTTACTACATACAACCTTTTAAAACATAGAAGTGAAACATTACAACATAATATAAACCAAATATGGTGATCATTGGAGACTACTAAGATCAAGAGACTGTTACCTAGGTAGTGGATCTATTGAAAGAATAGGAAGACTTGTTCCCTAAGAATTTTGAAGAGATGAAGGGGATTGCAAGATCCTTGGGAGATATGAAAATATAATTGAAGCATGATTCCAAGTCTATTAAGAAGTGACCATATCTATTGAACTTGAAGTATGAGGAGAAAGTAAAAATTGAGTTGGATAGAATGTTGACTATATCAATTGATCCCAAAGTAGAAGGAGAAGGTGAAATAGGAGTTGGACAAAATGTTGAGCACAAGTATAATTTTTCCAATAGAAGAGTTAGAATGAATCAAACCTGTGATGATTCAAAATAAGAATGCAAGATATATTTGGATCTACGTCGACCTTAGTTCTTTGAATGTAGTGTGTGTACATTATCATTTCCCTACACCATTTACAAATGAAGTATTGGAGAATGTAGGAGGAAGAGAGGCATGCTCATGTATTGATGATTTCTTGGAATATCATTAGGTCATAATTGTATAGGATGATAAAATGAAGACAACATTTTCCACTGAGTTGGGGTCATTTGCGTATAATGTTATTCCATTCGAACTAAAGAATGCACTCATTATATTTTCTAGAATCATGGTCACTACCTTTAAGAAGTTTATACAAAAGTTTTTAGAAGTTCATCTAGATGATTGAACTGTGATCAATTTATTCAAATACCACATACAAGTGTTGAGGTTTGTGTTAGACATATGTAGGCAATTGTAGATTTTCCTAAATTTGAAGAAGTGTATTTTGCACCCCTTTGAAGTTTGCTAGGACATCTTGGGTTTATAGGGAGGAAAAATTGGAGGACCGAGTGAAGATAATTGTAGCTGTGAACATGCATTCCTCTATATTTGTAAAGGTCGTGTGTGCCACATTAGGACATACAATTATTCCATTCGAACTAAAGAATGCACTCATTATATTTTCTAGAATCATGGTCACTACCTTTAAGAAGTTTATACAAAAGTTTTTAGAAGTTCATCTAGATGATTGAACTGTGATCAATTTATTCAAATACCACATACAAGTGTTGAGGTTTGTGTTAGACATATGTAGGCAATTGTAGATTTTCCTAAATTTGAAGAAGTGTATTTTCTGCACCCCCTTTGAAGTTTTGCTAGGACATGCGGTTTATAGGGAGGAAAAATTGGAGGACCGAGTGAAGATAATTGTAGCTGTGAACATGCATTCCTCTATATTTGTAAAGGTCGTGTGTGCCACATTAGGACATACAAGATATTATCTGAATTTCATTGGGAACTATGCAAACATTGCAACACCTTTGGAGAAACTTTTGAAAATAGATGTGAAGTTTGCTTAGACACCAAAGTGTCAAGGAGAATTTGAGTTTTTGAAGGAAAAGTTTGTGACAACACCCATTTTGGTGTTTCCTGGTAGGATAAAGTTGTTTCATGTGCATGCAGATGCTTTAATGATAGCTCTTGGCATAATTATCATGCAACTTGAAGAAGGAAATATCAATCACCCAATCACGTTTGTTTGTAGAAAGTTGTCTAATGCAGAGTGAGAGGAACTAGAAATGTTGTATGCACTATAAAAATTCAAACATTACATTGAAGTTAATGCTTTTAAATTCTTCATAGATCATTCTGCACTTAAATACTTAGTCAATGAGCCATTGTTGCGGTGGGGGGATTTGTTGATGGTTTCTCCTGTTTCAAGAATTTGATCTCCAAGTAGTTGTTAATCTTGGAAAGCACAACATGGGACCTAATCATTTTTCCAGATTGGATTCAAGAGAAAATGGAACCGATTTTGATGATAAACATAAAAAAAAAGGTGCACTTTTATATGAGGCATGTGAAGCAATCAACGTAGGACATAATGTTGTAAAGGAAACAACTGGGAAGGTGTTATGCATAGGACTATGGTGGCCCTCACTGTATCAAGATGCTAAGAAGAATTATAAAAGGTGTGATGTGTGTGAGAGATTGGGAGAACCTTCAAGACACGATGAATTACCCCTCTTTCCAGTCATGGCATTGGAAACATTTAAGATGTAGGCGATTGAGTTTATAGGATCGATCAATCCCCTCATGTAGAGGACTGAAGTGCGATATATCATTAGTGCAACATAATATCTAACATGTTGGGATGAAGTCATGCCAATCAAGTATTGCATTATAAAAACTATTGCTCGCTTCATTTTTTAAAACATTATAACAAGGTTTGGTTGTCCAAGAGTATAGATGAGTGATTAGGGAACCAACTTTACCAATACTATTGTTGGATCATTGAAGCAAGAGTTTAAGATTCATCATTAATAGAGTACTCCTTATCATCCATATGTTGATGGGACAGTGGAGGATTTTAACCAAATTTTGGAACACACATTGACAAAGATCTACAATGTGGAGAGGGATGAATAGGATGAACATGTTCTCGTAGTGTTATGGTCATATAGAACTACTTGTAAGAGATTGACTAAATATACTCCATTTTGGATTGTGCTTGGGAAAGAAGTAGTAATGCCTCTTAAATTTTTTTCCCCCGGTCTTTGTATTGTAGTGGCTACAAAAATGATAGACGATGAATCCCTTTAGAGGTGATTAAATGATCACGTGGAGTTGGAAGAGCATTGTTTTGTTGCAAGGTTCAATCAGACAATGGAAAAACAAAGGCAGAAGGCTTGGCATGACCATAATATTTTTTCTAAGATAATGGAACCCCAATCACTAGTTTTACTATACAACAACAAGTATTTGAAGAATTCAAGGAAGCTCGAGATGAGTTGGCTAAGACCCTTTTGAATTCCATAATAGGCTCATTGTAACACCACGTTTTCCCCCAAGTCTGTAATTATGTTTGAGACTTCATGCATTGTAATTGATGAAGACTATAATTGTGTTTATGTTAATAAAAAAAACACCGATAAGATGACTAAGAGGGAAGCCTTGTAGTACTAGACATGATACGATGAGTGGGATATGGTGAGAGGGAAATTGGGAGGTTTATATGAAGAAAATAAGAAGCTTTCCTAGAAACCCAACTCACACTTACAGAACCTTGAATACCTAACATGTCCAAAGTACCCTATACTCCTGACCACAAAAAACTCGTTAATGGGATTCATATTGGGTAGTTGGAGAAATTATGATTTCCTTCATAATTGTACTCGGAGGAGTGATGTGTCGGTTGTAGCTGTCAACTAGAAGCACCTAGAATTTACCCTTCGATTTGGGAGCTTGACCCCTTGAAGTTTGCTTGTGACGGAAGTGAGTGGGGATCCTGAGGAACAAGGAGAATGTTCTAGTTGAGGAAAAGGAATGAAGAGGAAGAGGGCACAGACACAATGGAGGACACACGCATACGTGAAGAGATAGAACATTCACACTCAGAGATGAGTAGCTAGACTTACAAACATATGGTAAGGTGAATGAGCAGACTAAAATCACACACACATACTTGAGAAACAGAGAAAAACTAGGAAGTTTTTATGAGGAAAATAGGAAGCTTGCCCAAGACATGAATGGTCACTTTAGAACAAAGAATACCCATATCCATACTAGAGTTGAGAGGGTCGTAGGTTGGAAAGGGGAGGTCATTGAGGGAATGTGTAGCAAAGAAGGGACTCCCTCGTGCAGAATAAATCCAGTTGGGAAGGCGCCTGGTAAGTTCGTGGAAGTCTTGAGCTCAGTGGGAAGAGGGGAATTTTTGTTGTTGCCACTGGAGTGAATGAGAAAAACCTTCATGATCCATTCTTTGATCCAATAGCCAACCTATGAGAGTCCCATGGTGGTATCATGGCCTGGCACAGGGGTGGCTTGTTATAGAAAGGAAAACGTGTATCATAGCCTATGGTTGGGTGGAAAGGCATTCATGCTCAGTCAATTGGCTGGTTGAAAATATCAATGAACAGATAAGTTTTTCTTGATATGTCGATTGAATGTTTGTTAGTGGTTGTAAAATCCATTATGTTCTCAATAATAGTCTGAATGTGATGAATGAAAGTTAAATTTGAGTTGAAATGGAGTAATGTAATCTCCTCTTAAAGGGTTAATGAATTAATTGTGATAACTGTGTATGGGAGGTCATTAAAGGTCGATAACCTTGTGTTTCCCCTAGTCTTAAAATGGAAAGTTGTAGGATCTAAAACCTTCATCAGAGGGTTTCTGACAGAGTATTTCATGCATGTCGAGAAGTGGGTTAAAATCCTTAGGGAGTAGAGTTAAAACTCCTACATGAAGGTGTCAGGGAATACCATGAACCCGGTAGGTCCAGAAATAATCCTTAAGTTAAGTTGAAATCCTTATTTAAACCTAAAGAAAATGTTAGTTGTTGATTCAGTTAGGAGAGCCTATCTCAATTGTTCATCGGATATCCAGGCTTCGGAGGAAGCTTATCAAAAGGTGGATACTTCGGGAGAACCCATAAGATGAGCCATAGTGAACTCTCGATGGGAAAGTTCTAGGTTTATGAGAGCCATCAATCTATTAGGAGGATGGGACGACGAGATCTAGACTGTAGATCTGTCAAGCGCTAAGCCGATAAGCTTGCCAGAAGAGCAGAGTTTGGGAAAGTCTGTGGGAAGGAGTGGATGAAATTTCTAATGAGAAAAACCCAACGTCGAAAGCTCAAGAGTGGTGAGAGCCATGCATCTATTGGTGTTGAAGCCTATGGGATCTGAGCCATTAGATCTGGTAACGATCCATCCTGAAGAAAGAATCCCATCAAAGTGGTAGCGTCAGTTAAAAATTGAGCAGATGCGAGATCCAATTGAACACTAACCGTCGAATGTGAGGATCCAATGATTGTTGGATCCATTGGAGGATTTCTCATTCAAAAGGAATTGTTCGGGAACACCCATGAGGTTGTGGGGAGTGATTATTTCCAAATGGAAAAGACCTGAGTGGACAAAGACCAATGATCTTCATGTGAGGCAGCTTGATAAGATCTCAGCCATATAACTCTCCATAGACTCCACCATCCAAGTGTTGGGAGGAGAGTAGGCAAGGAGTTATCCATCACATATTTTTAAGGTATCGAGTAAATCGGGACCATCGATTTTCCCAACCCGATGACCGTTGGATCTTTTGGAAGTAGGGTTGTTGAAAAAGTTAAGTCATGAATAGAATGGAATGACCTGTTTTCCCAATGGAAAGGAATCTTGACTCACCGCTAGTAATTGATCTAGAGCGAGACTAGATGTGTATATTGTGGTAATTTCTACAATATATGATCTAGAGGTCAAATTTGCTTCATAACCATTAGGCTGCAAATTGGTTAGGAAATGACAAAAGCATGAATTCCCCATGGGGGTCATCCATATAGTTGAGTGGTGTGCACAAGGAATCAAGATGTCTTGGATGTTTTATCTTCAAAATGAGTTCATTGCATATTGTTTGGAGGCATAGGAGCATGGTAATGATTTCTATTTTAGTTGGGTACTCTTGCTCCTTGCAATAATTTTATGGAAATCAACAAAAGGAAGACCCTTTGATAAAGAGGTTATAAAGAAATTTCTAGCAACAAAATTTAATATATAATAGTATAACAAGGATAAGACACTTCGACCAAACATTAATCTAGCTTTCCAAGATTGATATACTTGCATGATACATGAGACTATTGAATCATTTTAGATTCTACAGAATCTTGTTGATAAGCATGATGATTTCATTTGTTTTTAAATAGATATGCATAATGTTTATATTAAACCTCGTGTATATCCATAGGGTATAGACGACATTCTGCCTTTTTATGTTACCAAGTATGATATTAAAAAATAGTTACACAATGGATTAGGAACCTGTGCCCGTAACTTGATTCCAAGGTCGAGATCACATATATCAAGGAGGTGAACACAAAAGCACAAGCAAGAAAAGAGTGGAGCTACATAGTCTACATCCAAACAACACTAAGAATATTGTCCATGACTCATCATGCCTTACACAACTAAAGAGGTAGAGAGAATAAGAACAATACGAGGAAACAAAAACATCGTGGGACACAAGGCTTACCGAGAAAAAGAGAACCAGGACAAGCAATGTCGATTCATCACAACAATCGGGAGAATCCACTGAGGGAAAAGGAACCACCTAGTCAATCCATGTTACCAGTAAAGAGATAGTTGTTATAATCATAGTTAATAAATATTCTAGAGTTATAACAATAGGAGAAATGTGAGCAAGAGATTATTCACAAATCTCAACAATAAAAAGATGTTACAGAGCACTTGGGTAATTATCCTTTGCCCAATAAAGTTTAGAATATTGTAGATAGTTTACACTCACGTATTGAAGTTCAACAAACGATTCTTGAAGATTTTTCCCAAAATTTAGACAATTTGCGCATTACTTTTCAATTTGGAGAATCTATAAAGGAACTAGGCTCACTACCCTAGGAACCTCGTAGCACTACATGTAACATCCCCAGCCACCCAGGTTGGGCCACGTCAGACAACCTCAAATTCAGGAGCACTAAGTCAACCCAACAGTACCATCCCTAGCATACTACTGAGTGATGTTATTCTAATAGTTCCACTGTGCAGTTTCTACTTATAACACAATTTGTGTAGTATCACTTGAAGTAAGGTGCTTGAACCAAGCTTGAATTGTGCTACACGACTTATAACAGCATAAGCATCATTCTCTTTTTACACAATCTTAAGAAACGAAAATAACTCACTAATTTCACACACCAGCATATCGATGACACAACATAACTGTGTGCACATCCATCCAGGTGTCATGCGCCACTTTTGATTTCATTGTGCACAGAGTCTATTTCCTTGAAAGAACATACGACTTCCGGTCTCCTGTGCACACAAGCTACAATCCTGCAAACATGGCCACTCAATCATCTTCATGACAATTCATAACTAGAATCACAAGGTTAACTCAACTAGCAAGACTAACCACCAATCTCATATCCATGCACAATTACAAATACAGGCTAAAAGCTCCATACTCACATGTACAAGCAACATTAAACAGAATAAAAACAAATACTCATATGCAACAACATACAAGAATTAATCCATGTCAAACATAGATAAACAAGCAGAAAGTAAACAAGACAAGCACATAAAGAACACTAATCTTTTATAAAAGTCACCAACTACGGCCTTGACTAAGACATTCCTCCTAGCCATAAACTTTGTTGCTCATAAACTTTCAGCAATAGGTCACCCCCCAAGCTAGGGCTTAACTCCACCAGGGAAAAAGGGTTCCTAGTGACAAGATATGGTGTAAAACTCAACAAAATTGCTCGATCCTGAGTGCCCACTGCTGCAACTAGCCCACAATCCCTTATTCCCCATGCACCTATCACACCTAAGGAAGTGTGCCCCTCCTATGCTCACCAGTCCTTCGACTGCCCCACTTCCCTTCCTAGGGTTACCAACAACATGCTGGATAGGAATTCTCGGAGCCCTGCAACTAATGCTCAACGCACCAGGGAACAACTCTCAGCAAAACTCTCGCCTAGAGATTATTCCCACGGGTTTGACAACCACTCCACAACAGCCAGTCTCTCACCTAGAGAGACTACTCACAGTCTTCCAACCTGACTCTTTGACAATGAAACTTTGAATGTAGCCCCACAACTCCTTACAAACTTCTTTGTGTAGATAAAGTAATAATTGGATTTTCCATATAGTCTGACCCCCTTGTGCACACAAGAGCCTGAAACATCAATAATAATACCATAATGAAATCCTCCCCAAAATACACTAAGGCCAACAATATATATTGCATGTCTTCCACTTGACACTTGTCACCCCCAAAAGCAGCTTTAAGCCACTAGGTGACTCATTCCCTACCCTCAGGAACTTAGGATAAAATAATGATATATATGACATTACACTTTTCCTGAAAATATTATTAAAATATTCCCCAAGACTTACAACTCACCCCCTTTTCCCT
This sequence comes from Picea sitchensis, assembly GCA_010110895.2. Classification (NCBI taxonomy): domain Eukaryota; kingdom Viridiplantae; phylum Streptophyta; class Pinopsida; order Pinales; family Pinaceae; genus Picea; species Picea sitchensis. The sequence goes on from SNQJ01S0117450.1 coordinate 15,842, forward strand.
TTTTCGGTGGAGTAGCCCCCCCATCTCTTTTCGCCTAAGTCAGTGAGTGTGTAGTGATGCAATATTATATTAATAATCATAATTATATTTACATGTATAGGCACACTAGCCTATCTGCGTCCAAGCTCGCCAACCACATAATGACTGTAAATGTATTGAGGCCGGAGAGCCTGTGTGATTATGAGGTTGGTGAGCCGGGACACAGATAGGTCAATGTGCCTATCCATGTAAATACAATCTCAATCATTAATACAATATTACATGATTATGGGCATACAGACTCAGACGAAAAGAGATGGGGTGATGACTCCACCAGAAAATGGAAAAGAGGGTGAGACTTAAGTCTTAGGGAATATTTGATAATATTTGTGAAAAAGTGTAAGGTTCCTGAGGGTAGGGAACAATTCACCAAGTCCTTAAGCTACTTCAGAAGGTGACAAGTGTCGAGTTGAAGTCATGCAATATATATTGTTGAGCCTTATTGTATTTGTAAAAGGGAGAGAGGAATTCATTCAGGGGGGATAATGATTCATGATTGACTTTCTTATGAGCAGAAGGGGGTTGGACTATATGGAAAATTCGATTATTACATTATCTGCAGAGAGAAGCTTGTAAGGAGTTGTGGTGTTGTAATTAGAGTTTTACTGTCGAAGAGGCGGGTTGTCAACCCCGTGAGCAGTCTCTCTGGGTGAGAGATTTTTTGTTGAAGAAGCGAGTTGTCAGGCCCGTGAGCATACTCTCCAGGTGAGAGTATTGCTCAGAATTGTTCCCTGGTGCGTTGGGAAATAGATGCATGGCTTAGAGACTTCCTCTTTGGCTTGTTGTTGGTAACCCTAGAAGGGAAGTGGGGTATCTAAAGGACTGTTGAGCAAAGAAGGGGCACACTTCCTTGGGTGTGATAGGTGTGTGGAGAATGAGGGACTATAGGCTAGTTGCAACAATGGTCACCTTGGACTGAGAAATTCTATTGAGAATCAGACCTTAGCTTGTTGCTAGGAACCCTTTTTCCCTGGTGGAGTTAAGCCCCAGCTCAGGGGTGACCTGTTGTTGAAATCTTATGAGCAACAAAGTCTATGGCTAGAAAGAATGTTCGAGTTATGCACGCAGTTGGTCACTTTCATAAAAGATAAGTGTCTTTATGTGCTTGTCTCATTTTTTGTGTGCATATTTATCTATGTTTGATATGGTTTAACTCTTGTATGTTGTTGCATATAAGTAATTGTTGTTATTTTGTTTAATGTTGTTTGCACATGTAAGTATAGTGCTTATAACCTGTATCTGTAGTTGTGCATGAGATGACAAATGTTTATAGTTTTTTCTATAAGTTAACCTTATGATTTTGGTGCGAGCGCCTGGGGAATGTTGAAAGGTCATGCTCACAGAGAATACTCTATGTGCACCATAGGCTAGATTCCTTGTGTGCACTAGGAAGCAGTCTACGTGCACAAGGAGAATATTTTTGGTGTGTGATCCCAGGATGGTTGCGCGCACAATAGTGTTGTGTGATTAGTACAATAGTACATAGTTGTTTGAATTACTTCCACTGCTCAAAGTCATGATTAAAGGATAAAGTTAGTGTGGCGCAACTCACCTTGAGTTTGAGCACACTACTTCAAGTGAAACTGCGCAGACTAAGGTTTAATATAGAATCTGCGCAGTGGATTTTTGGAGTAGCATTGTTCAGTAGTATGTTGGGTGATGTTACAGTATGTTTGGTCAGAGCTACAAAAGTTGAGATTGTGTGACGTGGTCCAGCATAGGTGGTTGGGGACGTTACATTGTGGTATCAGAGCTATAAATAAGGAGGAGTGGTAGTAACAGAACCCAACTTGGGAGGCTGGGGACGTTACAGTTTGGAATTATAGTAATGTCAAAGTATTTTGGAGTAGAATGTCCCAACCTGGGTGGCTGGGAATATTACAGTTTGGTATCAAAGTAATTGGTTCAACACTAGACTTGTATGGGACAAAGTTCAAAAAGAAGTTGTAGTTCTAACACTGAACCTGCATGAGTTGAGTTCTACTTAAGGCAAAATTCAGTCTTGTAAGTGACCAAATTTGGAATTTAAGTGTGGCCATGGTTCGCATTAAATAATAATGTGCAGATGTGTGCGCTAAATGTTCGGTATTGCGGGGTGTGGTACTGGAAATGCACAGTAAACAATGGTGCATGGGTGTGTGTACTAAAGGTTTGGGGTTGCGCAGAACAAATTGTGGTGCATGTGCGTTAATGATACATGGTGTAAATGTAAAAAAAATTGGCATCGCACATTGATGTGTGTTGAATACCAATGCGTGCATGGGATTCAGAAGAAAGGATTATGAGAAGATGGGGTAGAGTTTTCATGAAGTTGTCTCATGAATTCATCTAACAAATCTTGTTGCCTGCACATTTTGCAAAATTATCGGCAATTAGAGTAGGACATAATCAATGCAAAAGGTCAAAATCATGGAATATGGGCAAAGGAATTACATTCATAATGATGAATTCATGGATTTGTATGTCAATTTGGGTGTTGATGGTACAGAATCCAAGGAGGAGCGCATGAACTTGGTAGAAACCATAAAGGGACTGCAAAAATATGTCCAAAGCTATAAGGCTAACGAAAGGATTATAAAACACAAGGAGTAGCAAGATGACTTCAATGTCAAATT
>SNQJ01S0117451.1:0-27694 GCA_010110895.2 Picea sitchensis
ATTGAGGATGGTAAGATGAGTTGTAAGCCAATTGAGTACCCAAACAAGAAAATAATCTAGTCCAAATATTTCCAGTGAAAAATGGATCTCTGTAATTTACAATAATCTTGGAGACTTCATGTATTTTTTGAACTATTTCTGTGAATGTTGCGGCTATTGTACTTGCTTTAAAAGGATGAGAAAGATAGAAAAAATGGGCATACTTTTTCAGTTGATCCACTACTACCATGATGACACTCTTTCCTTTAGATTTGGGTAAACCTGTAATAAAATCCATTGAAACTATTGACTTGGCATAGCTAATGGTTTTGGGAGACTCAACGCCTTGATTGTCTCTCCCTTATTCAGTTGGTAGACCACACATTCAAACACACAATTTTTAACATCAGTTTTAAGACCTTCCCAAAAAAAATCCTTCTTGATCCCATTGTAAATTTTCAAGAACCCAAAATTTCCTCCTATAGGAGAAGTGTGCAATTCCTGAAGGACATTCTGTTTGAGTTGGGAATTCTTACATAAATATAGATGATCATGATATTGTAGAAAATAATTCTTCCATAAAAATTCATCTAATGCACTAGGGTCCTCTTGTAGTTGTTGAATGATCTTGCATACCTCTTCATATTTCTTCCATTCTATCCTTTCTTATTCCACCCAATCATATTGCATAATAGAAATAACACATAGTGAACCCTCTGCTTCTTCTTTCCTTGAAAGTGCATTTAATACAATATTGTGTTTTCCTTTCTTGTAGATAATTTCAAAGTGATAACCTAGCATCTTTGCAATCCATTTTTTTTTCTCTTCTGAAGATAATCGTTAGTCCAAGAAGTACTTCAAACTCTCATGACATGTTTTTACTTTGAAGTGTCTTCCTATTAGGTAAGGGAACCATTTCTTAAATTCATATAGTATGGCCATGTTGACTCTTGAATCCGGCGGGACTGAAACGACAACCTCACGAGGATACGATTCCTCCTGCATTTTTATAGAGGTGGTACTCCTCTTTATTTTACTATATTCTTTGAATTCTAGATTTCCAAAATGATACAAGAGTTTGAGAAAGTCCACTATTATATTCAAAGAAAGATAAAAGTTGCATAATTTTTATTTTAAAGAGAATTCTTGAGAGATGACCAGGAACCTCATACATCACACATTTGAAAACATAAGTAAAATTTCCTCACATCCATCATAGCGAAAATAAATATTTCTTATAACACATAAAAATAAAAGCAGATGATCTATACGCATAAGATAAATTTAATAGAGTAGACACATGTGGAGCTCAAAAGAAGAAAATGATAGACCAATCTCAAATATTTTATACTCAAAACTCAGATTTATAAAACACCATCAAAATTGATCCCGACTTCGTTCTCTTGGGATTTCTGAAAAATAGTGAAGTCTATTACAATACTTTGAAATTAAAATGTGTTTGTCCAGAGGACTAGGATTAGGGCTCTCGCAGACCATAAAAGTAAATATAAACACGAAATAGACCATGGAGAGAAGACGATGGGTGAAGGCAGAGTATCAAGACCTAGAAGGAAGACAAGAAGAAGTTATCAGATTTCAGTTAAACCTTTCTAATCAAAGAAGCAGAGTAACTGGATGAAAAACCGATAAGGAAATCAAAAATTTGATCAACATAAACTTACTATGATGGTATATCTCATTTTTTACTTGCTTGATGTAGTTCTTTTATTTTCCTCGTTGACGGTTACAGGAACTATCACAACTGTTGTTTCTTGGCCCTCTTTAGTTAATTTATCGATTTCCCTCTTAAACCAATCTTCAATGTAATTCCTCATTGGCGCAACATTTATTTCATGCTTAATTTTGATATTAAACAATTAACCTTCTAAATATCTTAGGTCATGAGAAATGTCGTGGATTGACTCCTCAATATCTTGATTTTTCATAGAATAATTGATAAACTAATTGTCTATATCTTCTTCACTGTATTCAATTATGCCATTAAATTTCTCATTTGATAATCCCTTTAATATCTCCACGTGTTCATTAAATTGTCGCCTTGTCATAAACATTGAATTTAAAATTAATTTAGGATCTTTCACCTCACCAGTGCTTCCTACTAAATCTATCTCTGTGATCCTTTTGAATAATTCTTCTCTTTTCACTATAGCTTCATTTCATGCTTGGAAAATGATTCTCAAATTCTTGATCTTTTCTTTCCAACATGCATTCAGTTGTTTGATCCGATCAGGAGAAGGTAAATATTCTTCTCTCCTTTTCAATTATGTCATGTTTGATAATTTTATCCCAAATAGTAAAACAACATCTGTGTAAAATCCTTCTTCATTCTTAAAATCAACTTGGAGATACTCATGAAGTGCATGTGCCCTTGAACCAAAAGAAACAATATTTTTTGATACCTCCCAGGCTTCTATTATCAATGGCATTCTCTTTTTAATATTTTTCTCAACATAATTTCGGACCGTTGTGAGAAAAATTGAAGATCCCTTTAACTTGATATCAGGTGTAGTTGGTTTAATCATTGTCAAAGGACTGGCCAGGATGGGAAGAGGCATCAAGGTAGTTTCCAATTCTTTGATCTTCTCTTTTAATTTGGCATTCTCATCCTCTAGATTATCAATAGAGTCATCAAGTGTGTCCCCATTTGCACTATGAATTTTGGAAATATGGGACGGTATCATATAATTGAGGTTGACCTCTGAGCGGGCCTTTCCTTTATTATTTTTCTGGTCAATTCTTTCTACAATCAACTTTTCATATTCTCTATAAAAAACAATGCTTTGAAAAGTGAAGGATTCTTCTTCACTAAAGGTCTCATTCCTAATAACTTCTAGTAAAGAATCTTGCAAAGCAATATGCTCTTGTTATTCTATTGCAGGAAATATTTTTTCAATGTCTGCTTCTAGTTCCATATCTTCCAAGGAAAAGCTTTGGATATCATTTTCTATAATATTATTTTCTTCCTCTTGCAATGAGTTTTTTCTCTTCTTTCTCACGGGAAACTTGTGTGAACTTTCAATTTTTCTAGAGGGAGGATTCTTCTCTCCCCCTCCACTGGAACTATTGTTGATAATATTTTTAATTGGGTGGGCCACTGGAGCACTTCTCTTGGGGTTAGTATTCTTAGGAATGTTAATTGGAGATTGAGCACTTCTTTCACTGTGAATTTTTCCCCTTTGCTTGTAAAGATCATTACTGCTAAGTAATGTTTCTAAATCGCCAGCGTTATGTACATGAGTGCTTTGGATGTTAACTTCTTCTTCTTCACTCAAGACAGTTTGAATGAAAGAGTTATTGAACCCTACTGATAGCATATGTCCAAAACATATTTTGTTCAGATCAAAACCTTTGATCTTTTCAACATACTTTAAACTCACATTGTTAAAATGATTTGCAAATTCGTCAATTTTATTTATATTTGTGAAAACAAACTCTCCAATCTTCCATGGTACGTGAATAAACTACATTTTCCTTTTTTCATGGAAAAAGTGCAACCATAAGTTATATTGCCTCACCACTTCTATAATAAATAATTTATCGGGTACATAATACGGGAGAAAAGAAGGATTTTCTTTTGAGCAAAATATCCTTATGATACTGTGATTCTCCATGTTCTCTATTGTCCCCTTTTTCTCTAAAAATTTGGTAACTTCAATAGATATCCTTGGAGTTTTTTCACCCAACAAAAGCTTTTTGAAGGCTGAAACAAAATCATTATGAACTTCATAGAAAAACAGAGGGGTTTTATGCCTCCACAATGCATGATACCAAAATGTAATAGGATTTGTTTCACAATTTACCCTTTTACTGATGGTTAAGTTGGGAATTGGAAATAATGCACAATAGAAAATATTAAATAAGAGGTCATAAATAATTTTCTATCTTTTTTGTAGTGTCACAATTGGGAAGAGATTTCGATGGAAATGAGCTTTCCCCAATAAAAAATGGCATGTTCTTGAACTGTAAAATAAAGAATATATAAAATCATCCGAGATATAGAAGCAGTGTTTTCCTAACCTGTCACTTTGGTAAATAGCCATGCAATTTCTCGATAAGGATTTTTTAGAGATTCAACCTAGATTTTGGTTATGTTTGCTGGAATAGATGCAAGATTCTCCAAATATTCCAGCAGGAGGTCAAGCCCATTGTTATATTTCTTCAAGAATTCTTTGCAATCTTCACCTTTGAAAGTAACAGTTGGCTCTGGCAGATTTAACATATTACATAATACTTGAGGTGAATGAGAAATCTGATTTAGGTGGATATTGGTGGCCACCCACCTAATCCAATTGAATCAATACAGTTTGTTGGAAACTTACTATTTTTTAGCAGTTTTTCGGTTAAACTTTTGGGACCATTTTGAGGGCCTAAACGACACTTTTTCGCGATCGGGCACTCGAGAGCCTCCAAATAAAGTTGCTCATCAATACCTTTCCAAAGAGCTATCGTGTGCCCCAAATAGAGATCTTATGCCAAAGTTACACCCCCAGGAAGATGAAAAGAAAACATTTATGTGGACCCCGTTTCCACAAAACTGTTTGCTTTTCGTCTTCATGGGGGCGTAACTTTGGCATACGATCTTTGTTTGGAGTGCACGATAGCTTGTTGGAAAGGTATGGACGAGTTGATTCATTTTGGGGGCTTGAACGTGCCCAATCGCGAAAAAGCGTTGTTTATGCCCTCAAAATGGTCCCAAAAGTTTAGGAACCGAAAAACTGCTAAAAATAGTAAGTTGCCAACAAACTGTTTTGAGCCAGTTGGAATAGGTGGGTGGCCAACGATATCCACCTAGATCAAAATCGGAGAATGATCCTATTGATGTATGATTCTTTGATTTGGTACATACTTTTCCACACACCATGCAACAATTTCCTTGCAATCGTAAACCTTAAGAACACACCCAACACGAGCAATTCCAGATGTCCAAATTACATTCTGATCTTTCTTTGCAATAGGAGGGGAGGAATTATACCAGTATGCTCTCGACCACTGGAAGTTTTGATCTTCACGGCCAAAAATATTCAGAGTGTCACCACAAAACTTATGTCTACCTAATTCTACCATAGGTTGACGAAACTATTTCTTCAGCTGGATAATGATCTCAAATAAACCTTTTCAAAAATATAATGATATTTTAATCCCTTGGAAAATGAAGATTAAACGATATTTTAATGAATAACTACTCGAGCCTTTTGCCATCAATGACGATCTTTTCGGGGCTTGCATAACAATTATTATCATTTAAACAATACTTAATGCGTATTGGGAAAATCAACAAAATGGCGGGGATGGGTGTGAGAGAATTTCAATATAAGATTTTCGTGAACTCGTCAACCCGCAGTTGTAGAGATGATCAAAATATACCAAGTGTGGAGGAAGGGTCCGTCATAATCGCATGCATAGAAAAAATAGAATACTTTGGAGCTCGACACCCGCGACGAGGATAAAGGTTAAGTGATGGTCGAAATGTAGATCACGAAACTTGAAATGCAAAGTGAGGGTCATGAAAAATGGAGAGTGAATGTTTGAACCCGCGAACTCGTGAAATTTAAGAAAAAGTCTAAGTGTTGAAACACTTATGAAATGAGTAAGTGGATTAAAATGAAATCCCGCCAACCTGCGAACCCGAGAATTGAAAAATGGCTAAGTGTAGTAACCAAAAAGGGAAAAAAGAAGGGATGAAAGGAAATGGGAATAAGGGGAAGTATAAAAGGGGGAAAATAAATGGAGTAAAAAATAGAATATGGAAGGAAAACATGGAAGCACAAAATGGTCTCAACATGCCAACATTTCTTTTTCATAAACGGGTTTGAGTAAGTTTTTTCCTTTAAGTTGGTTTCTTTCAAAGGAAATGGGCCTTCGTTCTTGCATTAAAGTTTCACCAATGCCATGTCCTGAGACATCACACTCCACAATAAATGTTTTTGTGAAGTCAGATTTGGCTAGGAAAGGAGTTGTACACATAGCCTCCTCAAGTTTGTCAAAATCTTTGGTTTCTTCTTAAGTAGGGATAATTTTAAGGATGGAAACTTATCTTAGTATGTAGAAACCTTCATGAATCTTACTAGTCCTTAATATGCAAACTATAAAATGTTTGGCAATATTTTTGTAAAAATATTCAAATTTCTAAGGAGTTTATATATTTTCTATAAAATTTGGGATATTTTAAAGGTAAAATATNAGTATGTAGAAACCTTCATGAATCTTACTAGTCCTTAATATGCAAACTATAAAATGTTTGGCAATATTTTTGTAAAAATATTCAAATTTCTAAGGAGTTTATATATTTTCTATAAAATTTGGGATATTTTAAAGGTAAAATATTTTTTTTCTATAGAATTTGGGTGAATCACTTTTAGAAAAAATGGAAATTGGCGAATATTTGTTTTGGAAAAAACATGGAAAATTAGCCCATGGGCTATATATAGCCCCTAAAATTTTCCTTGTTCTTGAGTCCAAGAAAATGCTTCCTTCTTTAATAATGTTGTTAGAGGTGTCATTATTTGACCATAGTGCTTGAAAAACTTGCAGTAATAGCCTATCAATCCCAATAATTCTCTAAGTTTCTTCAAGGTTTTGGGAATTGGCCATTCCCTCATAGATTTAATTTTGTTAGGGTCCACTTTTACACCTTCATGAGATATAATATGACCCAAATATTCTACTTCTTGAACCCCAAAGGCACACTTCGAAGGATTTTCATAAATGTTTTTCTCTTCCAAAAGTTTTAATACTCTATCAACATGTTGTACATGCTCTTCCCAATATTTGTTGTAGATTAGTATGTCATAAAAAATACTAACATAACTTTTCTAATGAAGGGTTTGAAAATAGAATTCATCAAGCTTTGAAACATTGAAGGTTCATTAGTAAGTCCAAATGGAAAAACCAAAAACTCATAATAACCTTGATGTGTTCTAAAGGTTGTTTTTGGTAATGTCTTCCTTCCTCATTCTAATTGGATGATATCCCGAATGAAGATCCAACTTTGTAAGGAAAATTTATCCATGCAATTCATCTAATAATTCATCAATGACAGGAACATGGAACTTATCTTTGATGGTCATATTGTTGAGCTTTCTATAATCTAGACATATACACCATGAACCATCCTTCTTCGTAACCATTAGTACTGGTGAAGAGAAAGAACTTTGGCTAGGTTGAATGAAGCCTGCCTCTAACATTTATTGGATCACACGCTCAACCTCACTCTTCTATGCACATGGATACTTGTAAGGCCTAATGTTAGGTGGTACACTTCTTGGTTGCAAATTAATATCATGGTCATGATACAGAGTATGTGGAAGACCCTTAGGAATCTCTCCAAATACATTGGAATGGTTGTTGATAACTATTTGGAGATCCACTCGAGTAGAAGATATATATGTTTGAATATCTAGTGAGCGCAATTGTGTAATTACACCATGGTGTCCCTTTTTGAGTAATTGTGTCATGCTATTAGAGCTTATCAACTTAGGGGGTTTCCTTTGGATACCTCTAAGCTCAATTTCCTTTCCTTCTAAGGAAAATCTCATGAAAAAGATTGAAAATTAAGGGCCATTTTTCCCAATGATTGTAACCATTGGACCCCTAATATGACATCAACACCACCCATTTGGATGGAAATCATGATATTATCCAAAACATAATCCCCCATACTAATTTTAATACTATGGCACTTCCCAGAACAATTTATGGTACCTCCATCTACAATCATTACTTGAAACTATGGTGCTGGAAATACAAAGCAATTGAGATATTTTGCTAATTTGTAATTGATGAAGTTATGGGTACTACCATAATCAATCAACATTGTTACCTTTTTCTTTTTGATGTATCATTGTATATTGAGGGTTTTTCAAGTACTAATGTTGACCAATGCATGAAAATATATCAGTGGAGTAGTATCTTCTATATCTATATCTTGTGATGGTTCCAATTCTTGATCTTATTCCTCTTCACAATCCACGTAGACTACTTCCTTCTCACCACATTTATGCCCCTTAATGTACTTGTTGTCATAATTGAAACATGGTATGTTTTCTCTTATTTCATCCATTTGCTGAGGTTTCAACCTTATCTGTTGAGGTATGATTGTCTTATAAACCCCAAAATGATCTTTGATTCTTGGATATGCTCCAATGTTAGACTTGTGTGTAGCCTTATTCTTGGCTTGAATATGATGATAAAATTGCATAGTTTCCATAATATTTCCAGGATATTTTAGGAAAATCTCATGTTTAATGTATTTTTTAATCCACCCATGTAAGCCTCCAACAAATGTTCATCACTTATGTCATCCACCCTTGTCGCCAATACTTGAAGTTTTGAATTATAATATTTAATATCACCTAAATGCTTGATTCTTGTCAATTGATTGAAGTAGTCAGGTTCCCAAAATTTCCCATATTGTGCTTCTAATTCTCTTGTAAATAAACCCCAAGTATAATGATAAGAAGGTGGATTCCTTTTAACTACCCATTTATACCATTGATATGGTTTTATCTCAAAGTTCAAAAGTTGCTATGTGAATCCTTTGTTTATCATCCATAATATTATGCACATTAAAATATTGCTCTATTTGGTTCACTTAGGTAAAAACCTATGTTCCATCAAACTTCTTTAGTTCAACCTTGGGTAGGTTCACTCCTTTTGGAGACCATCCATAAGTAACTTCATTATTGGATTTAAATCCCCCTAGAAAATTCTTATTATTGGAAAGTTGTTCAACATGAACACTACCTCTATTTTCATGAGTCCCTTCAAAAACCTTATTAATTTTAGGGAACCTCCCACTTAAGGATTCCATAATATTATGTTCCATTTGTTCCATATTTATTTTCATTTCTTCCTTATTTTCATCCATATTTCTTTTCATCTCTTTCTTATTTTCATCCTTTTTCCTTTCCATCAATTCTTTCATCTTTCTTTCTATTCATATTTGAGTATTTGTCAAATCAACCTTTTTCACTAACCTATCATTCAATCCATTGATTTGACTATCCAATTTGGATATATGGTTTTATATCTCCTCATTTTCTTGATGAGTCATGAAGGAGCTTTCTGGAGGTTTATTTGGTGAAGTAAGTCTTTGGTCTTTCTCTGGGGCCATGAAAAAATGTTATTGGATCCTAAGGAAAAATAAGTGTTAGTTGTTATAGCTCTCTAATATACGCGTGAGGTCAAAAAATAATACTCAACCCAATATCTCAGGGAGATAACTAAGGAGGCTCAATTGTGCGCTTAGTCGTACTACCCGACTACCCAGGTACTAGAGAGTGGTCTCCCCGAGTGTTTGTTTTGGTGTACTATAGCAACAAAATGACTAAATATCTTATCTAAGGCTGGTTTAAGGTATACCTAGGGGACTTCATATGTAACCAAAGGTACGTGGAAGTGAGAATCCATCTACATGTACATTCTGATGTGGTACTACTCGAAGGGGTACCGACATGGATTATAGAGGTTTCTAACATGTGAAACAATATCTTTCTAGTAACCACGTGAAACCATGTGTATTTATTGCATGTATTCTTCCCCAACTGTATTTTTACCTACTTAAAGACATATCCTGTGTTATTTCAAGATGCTGGAACACGTCTCTGAAAAAATATAACAAATGACCTTGCTAACCATGGAAAAAAATATTAAAATCTCTAGAAAATAACTTGTGTAAAAACCCTAACTTCCACTAGCAATATGATCCAAATTTTATGAGCATAACGAAATGAATACATATTATTAAAAGATGCTTAACAAAAAATAGCAGAGATACCGTAAAAATGGTTTTCTATTCAATAAGGAAATAAGATGAAACTGTAAAATGCAGTGGAAAACAAGTTTGTTGGAATGGTGGCGGCTTATCTCTGAGAAGAGATGTGACGACTGCGCTCATTCACAAGAAGATGGTTACAATGAGGCTCTCAAGGCATTTTACAATAAACATGAATATAAAAAACCCTAGACATCCAAAAACCTAACCCTAGGAGATGAAGCGCCAAAATTCATGTGGGCCTTGTTTGGATAAGTTAGTACATCAACTTCCCGAGGTCCTAACTTTTGCATACGATTTTCATTTTAGGTGCACGATAGCCTGTTGGAAAGGTCTAACCGAGAAGAAAAATTTTAGACTAGCCCAAGTGAGTGCCTTTGAATTCACCTGGGCTCCAAATCCCCAAAAAATGTAGTTTAGGGTCTCAAAAAGACCCCAGAAGTTTGGAACCCAAAAAACTGCTGAAAAACTACCAAGGTGGAAAACTGTTTTTCAGGCCAGTGGAATAGGTGGGTGGCCACCGATATCCACATGGATCAATACTCCCTCCTTAGGAAGCAATGTTCTCCATTGCGTTGAGTTACCCCATCAGATGAGGAAATTTCTGTTGAATTTGGCCCTGGGTGAGCCACTTGCCTTGGTGCAGGAGTTGCCTTGATTTGACGATTCGATAAAGATGGATCCTTTGTTATCGATTTCCCTTGATCTGTGTGTCCATAATCTGATCACTAGATGCCTATTGCATGCAGTCAGGGTTGAGCTATGTTGGTTTCAACTGCTCTGCTATCTCTGAGGTGTCCAATAATGGTGGGAAATATGGTCGAAGGAGAGCCACATTGAAGACTGGATGTAGACCAAGGAAGGGAGGAATGTTGAGCTCAAAAGAATTTTCACCCACAACCTTGGTGATGGTGTACGATCCATAACGGAGTGGGTGAAGCTTTTGATGGGGACTTGTAAGGAGTTCTTTTTGCAAATGCAACCAAACTTTGTCGCCCACCTAAAACTTATGTGGAACCTGATGTTGATCATGGCGTTTCTTGTACTTGACATTAAACTTCTGTAGAATATCTTGAACCTGTTGGCAAATGTGTTGGATCTGCTCAATGAACTAGGTGGTTTTTTCAGATTCTGGTGGAGTAGGGGACGAGTCAGCTGAGGTGGTCTCCAGGGATAATGAAACATCCATGGGGCCCAATGGTTGGAATCCCAACCCCACCTAAAAGGGGTTGTGGCCAATTGAGCTATGCAGGGCTTGGTTGTAGCTATGCTGGACATAGGGAAGACTCTAATCCCATGTGCGGGGGTGTTTTTAATTGTACATGCACAAGATATGTATGACCATCCGATTGACAACCTCAGTTTGGCCATCTATCTAGGGGTTGAAGGCAGTGGATTTGGTGAGCTTGGTATCCAGTAGCGACCAAAGGATCGACTAGAATGAGCTAAGGAACCGACTGTCACGGTCTGAGATAATGGTTTGTGGGATACCAAAAATGTACCCATACTTGTTCAAAGAAGAGCTTGTTAATGGCTTATGCTATGATTTTCTTCTTGCAGGCAGTTAGAATCGCCATCTTGGAAAAGCGATCAATAACCACAAAAACACAGTCATTTCCCCTCTTTGTGGATGGGAGGCCCGAAATGTAGTCCATTGAGATGGATTCCCATGGCCTGTTAGGAGTAGGAAGAGGTGTGTACAGACTCTATTTCTTAGTGGTCGGTTTGTAAATAGTGCAAGCGGTGCAGGACCTGATATACTTTCCGACATCCTATCGAAGTTTTGGCCAGTAGAAATGTTTCTGCAACACTGCCATTGTATTTTCGACACCAAATTCTGCTACCACCCAATTGTAGTGAGATTCCCAAATCATCTTTGAACGCTCGCTTGATGGAACAAAGAGATGGACCAGATGGCAGAACAACCTGTCCTAAAGATGGAAATTAGCGACCACTAAGTTGGAGCCCAACATTTGGTAGGTGGTGGAGAAATCAGGGTCTGTCTCGTAGAGGTGGGGCCATTCGGAGGTCTCGTGGCCACAAGAGTCTAGCACCGTGGTGAGTTTCGCGACTGGAGGTCGGCTGAGGCAGGCAGCAACTCGGTTGGTGCTTCATGTTTTGTACTTGATGTTGAGGTGGAATTGTTGTAAGTATGTTAACCACTTCTGATGGAGGTCATTCTTCAATTTTCCTTAGGTCTGCATGAACTGTAGTGGCTTGTGATCAGTGTGGATTACTGTCTCCTTCCCAAGAATGTAATGTCTCCACTAGAGGCAGGCTTGCACAATGGAGTACATTTCTTTGTCGTAAGTAGGGTACTTACGGACATCATCTGATAGTGTCTCACTATGATATGCCATGGGGTGGTTGTGTTGAGTGACAACGATGCCCACAACATAGTCTGAAACATCTGTTTCGATCTCAAAGAGATGCTACAGGTTTGGTAATGAAAGTACCAGGGATGAGCACAAACACTTCTTCAATTCATCGAAGTCTTGTTGTTGGGATAGACCCCACACAAATGTTTCCTTACCACCACACCTAGTTACTTGGTTGAGGACCCATGTGATATGAGAGAATCCCAACATGAACTTGCGATAGAAATTGGTGAGGCCCAATAAGCTCCAAAGTTTAGTGAGTGTGGTTGGGGCTGGCCAGTCAGAAATGACCTGGATCTTGGCTAGATCCACATGAACACCATGCTGATCAATGATTTAGCCTGAGTAATGGACCTTGTCCATGCCAAAGGAGCATTTTTCCAAGTTTTCATATAGTTTGTGTTGCCATAGGGTGTGCACAAGCTATTGAATATGCTGCAAGTGTTCCTCCCAAGTCTTGTTGTAGACGAGGATTTCATCCAGATGCACCACTACAAAAGTATTGGTGAAAGGTTGTAGGATATCATCCATCATCCTCATAAAAGTTTTTGGAGCATTTGTCAAACCAAATGGCATGACCAACCATTCAAAAAGACCTTCTTTTGAATTGAAGGCAGTATTCCATACATCTATCTGTTCTATTGGGACCTGGTGGTAGCCAGACTTCAGATCAATGTTACTGAAATATTTGACCCACGTGAGCTGATCAAGGAGGTTGTCGATTCAGGGAATCAAGTACCAGTTTCAGATTGTGATTTTATTCAGGGCCCGATAATCAATGCAGAGTCACTAGGTCCCATATTTCTTCTGTACCAACACGATCAGGCTTCCACAAGGCGATGATCTGGGATGGATGTGCCCCTTGTGGACCAGTTCTTGGATCTCCCTCTTGATCTCCTCGTTTTCTAACAGAGAGTAGTGGTAGACTGGCCCATTGGGTAGCGGTGCTCCTGGGGTCAGATCGATGGGATTCTTGACCTGGCAGTGCAGAGGTACCCAGGTAGGAGAGGAGAATATATCCAAGTATTCTTCCATGACCTTATCATCTTTCTTTGGTTGTGTGGAGAGATCAAACGTGGAGGCCCTGGATGTGGCTGTGATCTTTCACTCACTCTGAGAGTGAATCACGAAGAAGACAAATTTCCTGGTCTGAGAGATGACCTTCCGACATTGCTTGGAAGAGATCAAGGAAATAACACTAGGAGGGATTGCCTCAGGTATCCTATACAATTTCCCATTCAAAGTAATAATAACACTATGAGGCCTAGACTTGTATACAACATGACGTTTCCATAAATAAGGTTGGCCCAAAATAACATTACAAACTTCTAGAGGAGCAACATCACACACTATCTTGTCTTTGAAGGGATTGATGTCGTACAATAGTTGACATTGTTGGCTGACGCGAAGATCGCTTCCTTGACAGAGCCATCCAATGGTGTAGGGTTGTGGGTGCAACGTTGTTGGCATGGTCTATTGGGTATGTGTTATATTCTTTACATGGGCACATCCGATTCGATAACTTTGTTTGACGATCCCTCTAGTAGTGTTTTTTTTGTCATGTGCGTCGGGCGCTTCCTAGGGGTGTCCCAGGGGGGGCCATACTTACCCCCCCTGGTTACGCGCAGTGCCCCAAAATGTTTTTTTTGGGCGGTTTTTGCTATTTTTAGTGGTTTTCTAAATTAATCATGGATTAATGGATTAGGGTTTTGGTATCTACGAAATACCTAAAAACATTGTATATATTGTATGGTGAATGGTTAAATTCAATATAATGAACATAAGAGAGATTTTCCCCGATTGAGGGTTTTCGGTATAAATCTCTATGTACTATGTGTATGAGCCATTGATTAAATTATGTTTTTCTTAAGAATCTATATGCATTGCTTTACTTCACAAGTTTAAAACTTATAGGGCCAGTAGCTTGACGACCTCTGCTGAGATGAGGTTCTTTTGGCTACTACTATCAACAATGAAGTGTAGTGGGGTGCCTTTTACCCACATCTATGAATGGAAGAGGCAGTCTCCTTCTTCTGGCTCGTCTGATTCACCAGTTTGGAGATTGGTGGTAGCAATGGTGGCACTGGGTTTCGCGTCAATGATCCATCTTCCCCTTTCTAGTTCTGACTCAGATTCAAAACCTGCATCTAATTCAGAGGCTTTCACTTCGGCCACCAACGACTCCTTTGAGTGATAGTCATCAGTGTTATGCCAAGGGCTATTATGGAAGTCACACCACTTCCCAGTATCTTTCTTTGTCTTTTCGTTGTCATTCTTTGCTTGCGGTTTGGACTGGTTTTCCTGATACTTTCCATCATTGCTTTGTCCTTTGTTCTGTGGGTTGGGGCCACCCTTTCTTGGCTTTTGTTGTGAGGGGTTTCCAAGCCCAAATTGTTGTGTCTTTTGTTTGAGCTTCTAATCGATTTTGACGGCATATCAGTATGCCATGCCCAAGGAAGATATGTCCATAAATTTCATTTCAGTCTGGATGTATCTATGCAGAGCACCACAATACTTGAGCACCAGATGTCGCTCTGAATCTTTGATACCTAGCTTGGTGCACAAGGTATGGAAGATATTTTTTAACTCTGGCACTACTTGGTCTCTTTCTTGCCGCAGTGTGGTCCATTTAGTATAGAAGTTGTCATAACTCCCGACAGGGTAGTATTGTTCCTTAATAACATCCCTGAAGGATTCCCATGTGTCCGTGACTATAAATAATGAGGTTTCCTCTATTTCCTTTTGCTCACAGAAAGTTTCCCACCAATCTTTGACATGGGGAACGACTTTGAGGAGCGCAAAAGTAATCTTTTCTCTATTCAAAAAGTTATGGACAAAAAAATACCCTTATAGTAGATTCAACCACTTTTCTACAACATTTGCATCTATCTAACCTTCAAATATAGGAATATCGAAGTTGATTTTTACCTTGAAGGGGGTGGCACCTCCGCTCGAGGAAGATGTGTCGCTTGTTGGTAGCTGTCAAAGGATTTGCGTGAAACTATCCATCATCTCATTCCTCTGTTGCACGAGGGATTACTCAAGAAACATTTTGAAAGGATCTCTGTCCCATCATCTTTATTTTCTCCTACCATGAGAGGTCGCTTGGGCATGCGAGAGATTTTGTCCTCAAGATAAACAAGCTCTAGACCCAATTTTTTTATACCCTGACCTCATTGGGGACATGCATTAAGACGACAAGGAGAGGACCGCTTTGATACCACTGATTTGGATTTTATGAGAAGAATGAAATGAATACAGATTATTAAAAGATGCTTAACAAAAAACAATATAAATATAGTAAAACTGGTTTTCTATTCAATAAGGAAATAAGCTGAAACTATAAAATGCAGCGGAAAACAAGCTTACTAGAATGATGGCGACTTATCTTTGAGAAGAGATGTGACAGTTGCGCTCATTCACAAGAAGATGGTTACAATGAGGCTTTGAAGGCATTTTACAATAAACATGAATGTCAAAAACCCTAGACATCCAAAAAACTAACCCTAGGAGATGAAGCACCAAAAGTCATGTGGGCCCCGTTTGGGTAAGTTAGTACATCAAGTTCCAGTGGTCCTAACTTTTGCATACGATCTCCGTTTTAGGCGCACGATAGCCCATTGGAAAGGCCTAACCGAGAAGAAAAAATTTCGACTGGCACAAGTGAGTGTCTTTGGCAGTCACTTGGGCCCCAATTCCCCAAAAAATTATTGTTTAAGGCCTTAAAATGACCCCAAAGTTTGGAACCCGAAAAACTGCCAAGGTGGAAAACTGTTTTTTAAGCTAGTGGAATAGGTGGGTGGCCACCGATATCCACCTAGATCACAATATATAATAAAATATAATGATTAACAATATGGAATTTTTTCCACGTGTATTTCACTGAGGATTTTGAAAATTTCAGAGTCTGAAACTTTATTAAAATAAAATTACAACAAAAATTCCAAGATAATTGATTTTATGATTAGTCACAAACCTTGTCTTGCATGGACTATATCTCCGAAAGTATAGTGAACCAAAACCTGGAATTTTTAAAACTTATACTATTACATGTATCCTCAAAATTCAAAACATTCCACTATCTGAAACTACCCAGAAAAATAGTTATAGAAAAAATCCCAAGATGACTCGTTTAAAACTTAATTCAGTATGAGTAAAAAACATATCTTCCATAGGCTATATCTATGAAAGTATAACGACCCAAAACCTGGAATTTTTATTAGAGGTAATTTGATATGTATCATAATTAACCTATGAATTTCATTGTCTAAAGCATCCAATAAAACATTTTATAGCAAAAATTCCAAGATGACTCTATTGAAGCAACAAAAACCTAGGTTTGATGCTATGATATTGTTGGACCTTGACCAATTTTTGAGGATTCTTGGTCATGTTTGACCTGATTTTGGGACTTCGACAGGCTGTCGAAGGCATAGCGCAAGACGAAGCGAAGATTGTGGGATCTCGACCCCTTTTAGGTCCCTTTTTGGGATTCAGGATTATGTAATGGGTATGGGATGTCAGCCCATAGGTTTACCCATGTTTAGGCCTATTTTGTAATGTATAAATAAGTATCTAGGCAATGTAAGAGAGAGAACATAGACCGAAATACCTAGTAGGCCGGTGTGCTAAGTGCTAGAGTTGGATCTATGTGATCAAGAGTTGTAAGTGATCTATGCATACTATGTGAGGTTGTAAGGCTAGTGCAAGTAGCTGTAAGAAATTGTGTGAAGGAATTGTGCTATACCCTAGCCAGAAGAAGGAGGATCTAGCGGAGTGCACACAGATCTCTTGTCTTCTGCGGAGTATAACTTGGATGCTATGTGCCTGTAAGAAGCTTGACCAAAGATAATAAAGAAGAGTAGAGTTGGTGGACGTAGCCCCAGCGTGGGGGTGAACCACGTACATGCTATTTTGCTATGCTTTGTGTGATGTATTGATATGTTTATGTGTTTACTTTCTTAGTTATTTAATATAGATGAATGATAGATAGATTTGTTGACGCTTAGTGCTTAAAAATATGGATGGATATTAGATCTGAATTATGTACGTATGCTTAGTTCTTAAGTACCATAGATCTGAATAATACTATGATACTTTGTAATTAGGGTTTAACTGCGTTGTAACTAAGACTAGATATTGGTGAATGTTAACTGTTGAGTGCTCTATTAAGTGTTAGAATCACAGATCTGTGTCCCAGCTAAGGTTGCAGACATCTGAGTCCTGCAACCACCCCTGCCTCTACCTCAGATGAGGCTTCATCTGCTTCGCAGGTGTTGCCGAAAGGGCCGATAGTTAGGGTTTTGTTGGTGCGTTGTTGTATCTTTGAACCCTGGGTCTACCCCTATGCCAACAAATGGTTCCGTTGCTGAGAACTGAAACTGTGATTGCTGGAAACTGAGGAAGAAGAATATTTGTGCAAAGATCCAACCTGAAACTGTGATTGGTGGGAACTGAGGAAAAATAATATTTGTGAGAAGATATGACCTAAAATTGTGAAAGCTCTGTGCGTAGATATGTTGCTCTAGTGCGTAGTATTCTACTCAATCTGTGAATCTCTATGATAAGAAAAGAAGTCTAATCTGAAGAAAAGAGGTAAGATTTGAATGCTTTGTGCTTTGATAGAGGTAAGAATAGTGAAAAGTTTTAGATCTGGAAGCTTTATGCTCTGTTGAAGATAAGATTAGTGGAAATTTTTGTTTCTAAAGTATGAATCTAGGTATGTTTGATAAGATTTGTCCTAGCTTGAAAACTAGGGCACTAATAGAAGAAAGAATATTTGATATGAGTAGATTTGATAAGAATAGTGAAAGATATGTTATACCTATGCATAGAGAGAATGTTTGGACTAACAAATGGATGCAGGATCCTAGAAAGAATTTTTTTCAGGTTAGCTACCATGATCCTAGTGCACAGTACATGAAAGGTTGGGGGATCATTTAAGAGAAAGAGAAGATTAACCCTTTGTTACAGTTGCATAATACCGAGACATTTGGGTAAGGAATTCCCTGGTAGAAGACTTAGTTGCCTTTGTTGCAAATCTATGGACCATGAAGTATTGGATTTCCCTAGAATGATTGCTAAGTTTGAAAGAATGAATATGAACCAAGAAAACCCTAAGGCAGATCCAGAAACTGAGATTATGGAAGAACCCCAGAAAGAATCAGAAAAAGTATTGCTATAGATGAAAGAAACCCTGAATGACCACCGACATGTCAGCTTGTCAGAGATCTTCAAAGAAAAAGAATGCATTGAAACAAGAATATGAGACTTCGACATTGACTGTGTTCTGGATGAGGAAACACAGGTGAATATCATGACAAAAAGAACTTGGGAACTTTTAGGGGAGCCTGCTATGATTCCTTCATTGGGAGGAATAAGATTATTTAGAGCAAAGATGATAAACCTATGTGGAAGACTTACCTAGATATCTACGAGTGCTCATGGAACTTTGACGGAGGAAGAATTTGAAGTTGTTAAATTTATTGAGAACAACACTCCATTTTCTATGTTACTAGGAAAACCTTGGATTGAAGGAGATCAGGCCAAAAGGAAAGAAGAATAAGTCTTAGAACAAAAGAAGCAAGAGTTGAAGGATTTCATGACTAGGAGGATAGCACACTTGATTGAAGAACAGGAGAACCGAGCAAAGATATTTAAAACCAGAGACTTGGATGTCGAAGTGGGAAGAACACTAGAAGACCTACAAAAGACTGAAGTACCTATTCTAGATACAGATGAATTATTACCGTTGATTTTTAGGAAATAATCTCACCAGCGTGAAGTTACTTTGCTAGAAGAAGATAAGAATCAGAATGGAGAAAGGAATTATGAGATGAAGATCATTGGAAAGAAGGATAGAAAAATAAGTAAGAAGAGAGCTAAGATCGAAAATTTATAGAAGGTTCCTGAGGGAACTTCGAAGAAGGAAAATTTGAAAAATTGGAACTTCACCAGAATATCAGAACACCGTCACATGGCACTTCGCCATGGCGAAGCAATATAGCCGTTGGGAATAGTATAACCGTTCGATCGACGATCCGAATGGGTAGAAAGGCATTTATGGTCAGAAAGTTCGCCACCAGACCATTGGGACCGCACCATAACGGACATAACTACGTTAATGAAGGATTCTCAACTGTTGCAAGGGATCCATTGCCAAGTTATCTATTTATCCTGTCGCGCCACACAATGAGAACACTTTTTCCAACCGTGACTATCAAAGCCCACAAAAAGTTTATTTTGCACAGTGATCATCGCGTTATTTCCATCTATCCCGTTGCATTGAGCAGTTACTCTTCGAACCCGAGATATCCAACCACGGGCGTGTAGGTCCGAAGAAATTAACGCACTCGAAGAATTTGTGAAGGAAGTACTCATCGACCTCATGACTGAGAGAGTCATGTCTGAAAGAGTGATGTTTGTGGGTGTACAAGCATCATCGACGAGATGAGTGCAAGCCTCTTCTTCGACTTCTCATGGAGTCGAACCATCCCAACCATCAGTGGAAAAGAGAACCAAACATAGAGATGACCTAGAAAATGCAAAGTTGATCCCGTCCATATTGCCTGACTGCATCCCACCTCTGACCGGCGTGGTGAGCTAAGATAGTGTGCCAAGAGACTTCGAGTACTCCATGATTATTGCGTACCTTGCGAAGGGGATACATGCAGTTCGAGTGCAATAGGACAAGATCGCAGCGTTGAAGTTCAGTGACTTCAACCTCAGAGATCACAAGAACTATAGTATGCTCGCCCCATATAAGTACTTGACCAAGATAAAGGGAAAGAACTCAAAGATAATCCCCCAACCGTGGACGATGAGCCTCGCACAGTCCACCCTGTTAAAGGTAATGAAAATCCCACACTTTGGAAGGCACCAGGAAGTCAACGCCTGTGTCAAGCTATTGCTTTCATGTTACCATGGTGGCTACTTATGGCTAGGCCACTGTATCACAGTCGATCTGATGTTGATCCATGGGATCACAGGATTAAGTATGCAAGGACCCGACCCACAAGAGTTATATCCAGGAAAAGCCACAGATTGCGCACTAGCACAAAATATCAAGGATACATACGACGATGTTGAAAAGGGGACGCGAGGCTACAAGGTAGCCTCCATCTAGAATGGCGCAGTGCACCTAGCCTTCCAGCTCATAGCCAGAAAGTTAGTAAGGAAGAATAGACCTATGCAGGTCATAGGCTTTGTCGTTGACCTCGCAGGGAAGTGCGTGGAAGGTCTACAGATGAACTTGGCGAAGTACCTAGTTAATCAATTAGAACTCGATTGTTGTGAAGCACAGGATCAGGGCTATCGGTTCCACTTTAGTTGGCTCCTGATCCTCATCACCTTTGTTTCCTGGGAGATGTCGGAAGGTGCAACCTTCGTGGATATTGAACCATTAGAGCCGCTTGTTGTGAAGTTCACCACAGTCTGGTACTCGAGTGATATGAACAAACAGTGGCAGTCGAACACTGTTTTTCACACCTATTACCTTCAGCTGAAGAGATCCATAGAATTTGAACCTCGCATGACTCCGGACACCCTACAGAGGTTCCGACCCCTGATGAAGTTCTGTACATATCGAGACTTCATCTACCTTACAACGCGAGCAGATCAAGATAAGGAGCATCTTCAGTCATACTACAAACTCACGGAAGAGGACCTTGAGGAGATCACTAAGGACTGGTCGAGAGACCTCCTTATTCTAGAAAACCCCGCAGAGATGTCTAACCCTGATAGCCCAGAAACCACGTAGAAAGAACATGATACACCCGGACCCAGCAGAACGAAGAAGACTGAAGAGGTCCAAGATTTAAGAAGCACCTCAGTAAAGACTACTTCAGTATCACCTGGCCAAGGGTGTGATGATGAAGTAGAAGAAATAAATGGCAAAGGAGCTGAACGGAAGCCAGGCGAAGTAACACTGCCCAGAGATGAGGTTGATCCCCTAAAGAATAGGAAGGTTTCCGCCCCGAAACCTTCTTCCTGGAAGAAATCGAAAGCCACCGTGACCAAGATGAAGACTGTGCTCACTACCGATGATTTTGACTTCATCATAACATCCCTAAATGATGCTTCACTAGAAATCGTGGAGAAACAAGAATCTAAGCAGGAGGAAATGTACGACAGAATTAAGGTCGAATTTCGAGGGGTACAACAGGCCCTTCAGTCCATCCGCACAGTGTCCACTGCGCCCCTTCCATCAAGAGAACAAGAGTTGGGAGATGATCCAGCCCAACTCCGGCGACTAGTTGATGCAGTCGAAGCTCGGCTTTTTCGCGCTCAAGAAGAAGCAGAACAAGCCACCTAGGCCTTGAAGCAAGTGCAAGGAATAATCGTAGAACAATACAGAGTTGCAGAACAGGAGAAGGTTTCTCTCCAGGCAATGTTTAAAGAGAAAGCCCAGATGCAACAGGAAAAAGAACAGTTGCTCGCAGAGAAACTCGAAGTGAAAGAAGCATTCAACAGAGCCCTCCACTCTGTGACAGGATTAGAAACACAGGCAAAAGATCGAGTCACACACCAAGTAGAGCAACTCACAGAATCTATCCAATAGATACAACAACGAAAAGACTTAGAGCTCCGCACTGTACTCGACACCCTGTAGTATGTAAGGGATCAAAGAGAAGAAACTGCTCAAAGAACAGTTGAAAGAATCAAAGCCCTTACCATGGAATGCAAGAAACTGAGTGATCGCAGTGCCCAGACGTATGAGCAACTCACTGAGAATCTAGAATTGAATGCACTGGACTCACAACTATATGAAGTGAAGTAGGAAGAAGAGACAATACATGCGTAGTTGAAGCCCCTGTCAGTTGTGGAAATAATGAAGTGATCCCAAGAGTAGCACACTTACCAACAACAAGTCCACACTATTCAGAGCAGAGTTATGGATGTAACTCAGAGGATCCAACCTGTACAAGATGAGGCTTACCAACTATTCACAGAGATCGAAGGTCGAGGAGTTGAACTGGAGAAGGTCGCCATTGCAGTTGAACAACGCCTAGAGGGACCTACCAATGAAGCAGCCATTCAAGAGTTCAATGAACAAGAGGTCATGGCACAACAACAAGTCAAAGCAGATCGAGCCAAGCTCGAGGATTTTGAAGAAGAACTAGTCATATCAGAGTGACTCGAGATGAGTCACGGGTGAGTGTTGGGGGCCTGTTGTCCCTTAACCAAGTTTTGAGGATTCTTGGTCATGTTTGACCTAATTTTGGGACTTCGACAGGCTATTGAAGGTGGAGTACAAGATGAAGCGGAGATCCCGGGATCTTGGCCCCTTTTAGGGCCCTTTTTGGGATTCATGATTATGTAATGGGTATAGGATGCCAACCCATGGGTTTACCCATGTTTAGGCCTATTTTGTAATGTATCAATAAGTATCTAGGAAATGTAAGAGAGAGACCAGAGACCGAAAGACCTAGTAGGCCGGTGTGCTAAGTGCTAGAGTTGGATCTATGTGATCATGAGTTGTAAGTGCTTTGTGCATACTGTGTGAGGCTGCAAGGCTAGTGCAAGTAGCTATAAGAAACTGTGTGAAGGCTTTGTGCTATACCCTAGATAGAAGAAGGAGGATCTGGCGGAGTGCGCACAAATATCCTCTCTTTTGCAGAGTATAACTTGGATGCTATGTTCTTGTAAGAAGCTTTACCAAAGATAATAAATAAGAGAAGAGTTGGTGGACGTAGCCCCAGGGTGGGGGTGAACCACGTACATGCTGTGTTGCTATGCTTTGTGCGATGTATTGATATTTTTATGTGTTTACTTGCTTAGTGCTTTAATATAGATGAATGATAGATAGATCTGTTGATGCTTAGTTCTTAATAGTATGGATGGACATTAGATCTGACTTATGTACGTATGCTTAGTGCTTAAGTACCATAGATCTGAATGAATACTGTGATACTTTGTAATTAGGGTTTAACTACGCTATAACTGAGACTAGATATTGGTGAATGTTAACTGTTGAGTGTTCTATTAAGTGTTAGAATCACAGATCTATGTCCCAGCTAAGGTTGCAGACATCTGAGTCCTACAACCACCCCTGCCTCTACATCGGGTGAGACTTCATCTGCTTTGCACATGTTGTTGAAAGGGTCAGTAGTTAGGGTTTTGTTTATGAGTTGTTGTAGTGTTGAACCCTAGGTTTGCCCCTGTGCCAACAGATAGCAAATGTTATGATCCAATGCCTTGAAAATGATTAAAAGTCAATGAATACAACCCACTTTGAGGGGGAAACTTCCGTTTACAATATATCCAATTCAGAAGACAAGATGAGATGATCCTAAGACTAGGTATCCTCTCTCTCTCTCTCTCTCTCTCTCTCTATATATATATATATATATATATATATATTTATGAGACAAAGGGTACAATTATAATGAAAGAGTACAATGAAGGGTTCTAGCCTACATACAAATACAACACTAGAAATGTAATAATTTAATATCTAGAGCTTAATAAGGGGTTTTTTACTTAGCATGGGGCTTTGTCTAGGGATTAACAACCTACTTAGTTTATTTTTTGATATCCATTGAACTTATTTTGTGCCCAACCTAGCTTGGAAATCTGTTCTTAAAATCAAATCTATTTTATGAATTGTTTTCCTCTTCAATGGTAATCCATCCAATGAATCCTCTCACATTGTCTCTCTCTATTCCAACAACTTTCTTACTTTGGAAGGAACCTTCAAATCTACATGCTTCTACACTTTCTTTATGAACAAGGAATGACATTCCTTTATGTTTTGCACCATACTTAGAAACTTCTAAATTAACAATGTAGGAAAATTTATTTGCACCATACTTTGTCGACTCTTCATCCTCTATAAGAATAACAGAGAATAGCTAAAATCTCTTGTTGTCCTTGGAGAAGGTGAGGTGTTATTTTCACCATTGTGATTTACATTCCTATCATAACTACATGGCCTTCTCAACAACAAATGGCAAGCAACCATGGGTAAAACATTGCATAGTATTCTAGTACTCTATTCCATTAAATGTTACCCTACACTACTTTATCAACATAACTTGTACCCATTTTGAAACCAAAACAACATGTACCACTGTGACTGTTTCTGATATGCCAAATTCAACTTTTAAACCACATACACAACAACCATGTTTTCCAGTTTAACACCATCTATAATGACTTTATAGTACTTCCCTCCTACCTTGTACTTTGTTCTATATGTTCTCTTCCTCAACGTATGCTCTTCCACTACAACATGATGCTATTTCATTGATGTTTCCATACTTTGTCTCAATGTTAATTTTTCACCCCTGTTTTGTTGTTACTACAACTTATCAAGTTTTGTTGTTGAATATCTACTTTCAGAAGTTGGTATTTACCAGTCCTAGGTTGAATTTCCTTTCGTTTCATATCATGCACCAATTGTTTTTCAAATGGAACAGGCCCCGAAATATAAGAGATTCCCGTTCAAGTTTAATGCTGATTGGCTCAATGAGAAGGAGTTCGTGGACCTTGTTTATATGACGTGGAAGGATCCATTGTTCCTCAGGGAAGAGAACAATCAGAGGCGCATGCTATGGAAGTTACAGGTCCTAAAAAAAGTTACAAGGTTTTGGAATAAAGAGAATCAAGCGAAAAAAAAATCCAAATTGATATATCTAGAATCTGAGATTAAAAATTTCATCGGTTTATTGGTAGGTGACCCAAGCAATCATGCTGTCGTATCCTCTTTAAAACAAAGTGAGTCTAAAAGGAATATTATTCTTAGGAGTGAAGAGGAGCTATGGCATATTCGAAGCATAGCTCTTTGGTTATCAAGTGGGGATAATAACACTAGATACTTTCATAAGGTGGAAAGTCATAACAGGATTAAAAGTCATATTTGGGGGATCGAATAAGGAGATGGAGTTTTGGTTAGTGAGCATGAAGCTATTAAAAAAGAGGCAGTGAAATAATTTATAACTCTCTACAAGGAATCAGATACTCCATCGATTATCAACGATCAATTCAAAGTCATAGAGCTATTCACACAGATGTTGGATGAAGAGGAGTCCTCCACTCTGTTTTTGTCGGTTTCTTTAGAATAATTGCAAGATGTTCTTGTACATTTCAAGAAGGAAAAGAGTCTAGGCCCGGATGGGTGGACTTCAAAATTTTTCATTTTTTTCTTTGACTTGATTGGGGAGGACCTTCTGGCAATGATTGAAGAGTCTAGAAGACAGGGATCTATTTTGGGTGGTCTAAATTCTACTTTTTTGACATTAATTCCGAAGTCAAATAATCCAAGGTATTTTGACGACTTTCGCCCTATCTCACTCTGTAATCTGTGTTACAAGGTTGTCTCAAAATTAATTGCAAATCGATTAAAACCGTTTTTGCCCAGGTTTATCTCTCCCGAGTAGCTAGGTTTTTTACAAGGAAGACACATTCAAGATGCTATTGGGACTGCTAGTGAAAGTATTCATAGCATTAAGAAGAAGAAGATGAAAGATCTTGTTCTAAATCTTGATTTATGAAAACTGTATTGATTGGGTTCAACTTCGTTTGATTCTTCTCAAAGTGGGATTGGGCATTCAGATGACAAACTGGATTATGACTTATGTAACATCTTCATCCTTCACTATTTTAGTAAATGGAGAGCCTACAAGCTTCTTCAGAAGTGAGAGGGGGGTTCGTCAAGGCTGCCCATTGTCCCCTCTTCTCTTCATTCTTATGATGGAGGGGCTCAGTCTATTATTGAAGAATGCATCGACGAAAGGTTTGATCTCAGGTATAAAAGTTTCAAGATGGACTAAAATCTTGCATTTTCTTTTTGTGGATGACGTCCTCATCATGTCATCGGCAAGTTTAGAAGAGTGGAAGGAGATTAAAGTTTCCATTGAGTTATTCTGTAGGGCTGTTGGCCTTTCAGTGAACCAAACTAAATCTATTGTTCTTTTAGAAGGTCTCAACGATTTAGAGCTGGTTCCTTTCAAATCTCTTCTAAAATTTTCTTTCAGTGCCCTTTCCGATGGCTTTAAGTACCTAGGGTACTATTTCAATATCGACCCACACCGTGAAGTTGATTGGGATTAGTTCATTTCCATATTTTCTCAAAAAATTACAAGATGGTATAACATGTGGCTCTCATTAGGGGGTAGATACATTTTGATAAAATCTGTTTTGGAAGCACAACCATTTTTTTGGATGTCAATGGAGTCTGTGCCTCACTCAATCATCAACAAGATTCACAAAGTAATTTTTCACTATTTATGGAATGGACGTAATGACTCTTGCCAGTTTCACCTCTGCAGATGGGAGTTTCTCTCCAGGCCTAAAAGAAATGGGGGATGGGGGTTCCTTAACCTCTATCATTTCAATTTGGCCCTGAATGCAGTTACATTATGGAGGTTATTATCTCAGCAAAGTATCTGGCATAAGGTAATCATTGACAAGTATCTTCATAATAATACTCTTTTTTATTGGCTTAGACAGCCTGCTCACAATCTCCTTGCAGTCTCGAGGGTATGGGCAAGTTTAGTTCGTTCTCTTCACGTTTTAAATAATTGGATTAGTTGGAATCCAGGGGCAGGGAAACATATCTCTATTGGTAGAGATAAGATACTTGGTATGGGGGATGCGTCCCTTCTCAGTTCAGAGCTAGCGAAGGTTTTAAACTCAAAACAGATCCTTTCTTTAGCACAAGCGTCCAGTCATCGGGATCCTGGAACCCTTGCCGAAGTGTGGAAAAACAACAATGATTTGGGTCTGTCTGGAGCACTCACGGCGGAGTGGACTGCATACACAGTGGAATTAAAAAAGGCACGCATCACCCTGTTGGGGGATGTTATCGATTCTCTCTTATGGACCAGGGGGGATCTATTAGAGGTTATTTCAGTAAAAAAATGTTATAATGCCATTTTATCTACCCAGAACCTTCCGACTCGACATGGCTGGAAAGAAAATACATGGAGACACAATGTTCAATTGAAAATCATTCTATTTTTCTTGCTGACACTGGAGAATAAGCTACTTACCTGGGATAATCTCCAAGGAAAAGGGTGGAGTGGTCCAGGCCTTCACCTTCTGTGCAAGCAACACGAAGAAGACATACCTCATATTTTTATTCATTGCTTCTTTACAAATGAGGCTTGGTCTTATTGTGTGCAGCTGATAAATTTGAGACTGTCGTGGAAGGGATCCTCTCTCAGTGAATGTATGGATGACTGCAACAAGAAAAAGGAACTGTCAAAAAAGTTGCCATTGCTGATTTGTTGGAATGTGTGGCTGGAGCGTAATAGATTGATTTTTGAAGGACGTAATCCATCTTCTAGAGTGGAAGTTCACAGGGCTATCAGGGCCTTCAAGAATAAGTCTATTGTCACAAATGAACAGATTTTAAGAGGGAATTCGATAAACAGGATTGTTGGTTTTGCAGTGGCTTTCTTTGATGTGTAAATTCTAACCTTGTACAATATCTACTGCAAACTGATATTCAGAAAAGAACAGAAAAGATACAATGGCAAATACAAACATTACACAGATATTTTTCACCTGGAAACCCAAACCGGGAAAACCAACATATATT
>SNQJ01S0117452.1:7511-26290 GCA_010110895.2 Picea sitchensis
GGTCATACTAGCTTGCCAATTCACTATGGGTGAATTCCCCACCCAAGCAACCCTTAACGTATTACCCCTAGGATCGTATGACCTGTTGATTGGTATGTACTGGCTAGCCACATATAAATACAGACTGGACTGTTACCGTAAAACCTTAGAATGTACAAGTGAAGAAGGAAGAAGGATAACCCTTCAAGGGATCCAAAAACCTGTCTCGGTGAGATGAATATCATCCCTTCAAATGAGAAATTATTGTAGAAAGGGATGTCCACTATATGCGATACAGGTGTTGAAATTAGTTGAAGATGACAAACCAAGCCTCGAAGACCACCCCACACTAAGAGAATATAGAGATGTATTTCCAGAAGAGGTACCGGGTTTACCTTCGAGAAGGGACATCGAATTCTCGATAGAACTTGCACCGAGAGTGGTGCTAGTGTCTAGAACACCCTATGGGATGAGCACACCCGAGCTAGTTGAGATCAAATTACAACTAAAAGAAATCATGGACAGAGGCTATATCCGGCCCAGCATGTCTCCATGGGGAGAACCAATCATGTTTGTGAAAAAGAAAGATGGTACCCTCTGATTGTTCATAGATTATAGACAACTAAATAAGGTAACCATAAAGAACAAGTACCCCTTACCTAGGATCGATGACCTTTTCGATCAATTGGGAGGTGCCTCCATCTTCTCAAAGATTGACTTGAGATCTAGATACCATCAAGTCCAAATCAAGGGTGAAGACATCCACAAAACTTCCTTCAGGATGAGATATGCTCACTATGAGTTTGTGGTAGTACCATTTAGATTGACCAATGCCTCTGCCACTTTTATGTGCCTGATGAACAATGTACTCAGCAAATTCCTAGACAAATTTGTACTAGTTTTTATTGACAATATATTAATTTACTCCAAGAATAGAGAGAAACATGAGGAACACCTTAGGCTTATACTTCAAGTGCTAAGAGCACATTAGCTCTATGCCAAATTTAGCAAGTGTGACTTTTTCTAGAAGCAAATACATTACTTGGGCCATGTCCTATCTAAAGAAGGAGTAGCAGTAGACCCTGACAAGATCAGGTCTATCATGGAATGGCCTACCCATAAGGATGTTTCAGATATCAGATCCTTTATGGGCTTAGCAGGATACTATAAGAGATTTATAAAAGGATTATCCAAGATTGGTTGTCCAATCACTGCCCTCCAGAAGAAGGGGGTTAAATTCACATGGACACAAAAATGTGAAGAAAGATTTCAAACCCTAAAACATCTACTGACCCACACACCCGTGTTGAAGATCACCAATTCCGAAGCTGACTTCCTCGTGTGCACAGATGCCGGCAAGAAAGGGCTCGGAGGAGTCCTTATGCAAAGAGGAAGTGTGGTCTGCTATGAATCATGAAAATTGAATGAGCACGAAGTCAACTATGTGACCCATGATTTAGAGCTGGCCACCATAGTCCACGCCTTAAAAATGTGGAGGCATTACCTCCTCGGAAGGAAATTTGTACTTATGACAAACCATTGTGGATTGCGATATTTGTTTGACCAACCAAATCTCAATGCCAGACAAGCTAGGTGGATGGCCCTCCTTAGTGAGTTTGACTTTGAAATCAAACATATTAAAGGAAAGAAAAATAAGGTGGCTGATGCCCTTAGCAGAAGTATGAAAACAATTCACCTGGAAGCGGTGAGCACCTGCGAGAAGGATGTCAAGGAAAGAGTTAGGAATGCACAAGAAATAGACACATTCTTCCAGACCGTGACCTCATACCTGGAGCAAGAACCCATAGGGATAAAGTATGAAGGCTACCAGATGATAGATGGAGGTCTGCTAACTTGCAGAAACAGATTCTATATTCTAGATTGTGATGACTTGAAGAGGTTCATAATGGATGAACTACATAAAAGACCCTATACTAGTCACCCCGGATACCAGAATATGATCATGGCCATCAGGAAATAGGTCTATTGGCCTAGACTGAAGAAATACATATCTGAATACTTAGCAAATGCATAGAGTGCCAACAGGTTAAAGCAGAACATCGACACCCAACAGGACTATTACAACCTCTACCAATCCCAGAATGGAAATGGGAAACCATCTCCATGGATTTCATCACCGGATTACCAACCTCGACCAAACAGAATGACGCCATCATGGTAGTGCTGAATAAATTGAGCAATTCCACTCATTTTATCCCTGTCAAGTTGACTTGCAAGGAAATAGACATCGCCCATGTATTCATGAAGGAGATATTCAAACTACATGGTATGCCTAAAGAGATAGTGTCTGACAGAGACACAAAATTTACTTCCAACTTTTGGAAATCCTTGATGGTTGGTCTAGAGACCAAATTAATGTTTAGCACAGCCTATCATCCTCAAACCAATGGACAGACGTAAAGAGTGAACCAAATATTAGAAGACATTCTAAGGATGCATGTAATGCATCAACCCAAAAAGTGGGAAGACTACCTTCCATTGGTGGAATTCGCCTACAACAACGGCTACCAAGAATCCCTGAAGATGAGTCCTTTTGAAGTCCTCTATGGTAGATCGTGCAACACTCCATTCATTTGGAGTAATCCCATAAACAAAGTTACTATTGGACCCAACATGTTGAAAGAAATGGAACTACAAGTGACTCAGATAAAACAAAATCTAAAGGTTGCTCAGAACCAACAGAAAAGTTATGCCGACCGAAAGAGAACTCCAAGAGA
Source organism: Picea sitchensis (assembly GCA_010110895.2). Lineage (NCBI taxonomy): Eukaryota > Viridiplantae > Streptophyta > Pinopsida > Pinales > Pinaceae > Picea > Picea sitchensis. Next base: position 10,229 of record SNQJ01S0117452.1, read on the forward strand.
GTTCAAGGCGGGAGCCCACGTATATCTCAGAGTTAATCCAAGGAAGAGTTCCCTAAGGATGGGAGCTTGTGCCAAGTTGGCACCTCGGTATTGTGGAACCTTTGAAGTTCTAGATAGAGTGGGACCTGTAGCTTGTAGGCTAGAACTTCCTCCCATAGTAAAAGCACATAATGTTTTCCATGTTTCATTATTGAAGAAATATGTACATGATTCTAATCATATAATTGACTGGTTTGTGATCCAGGTGNCTACCAATCCCAGAATGGAAATGGGAAACCATCTCCATGGATTTCATCACCGGATTACCAACCTCGACCAAACAGAATGACGCCATCATGGTAGTGCTGAATAAATTGAGCAATTCCACTCATTTTATCCCTGTCAAGTTGACTTGCAAGGAAATAGACATCGCCCATGTATTCATGAAGGAGATATTCAAACTACATGGTATGCCTAAAGAGATAGTGTCTGACAGAGACACAAAATTTACTTCCAACTTTTGGAAATCCTTGATGGTTGGTCTAGAGACCAAATTAATGTTTAGCACAGCCTATCATCCTCAAACCAATGGACAGACGTAAAGAGTGAACCAAATATTAGAAGACATTCTAAGGATGCATGTAATGCATCAACCCAAAAAGTGGGAAGACTACCTTCCATTGGTGGAATTCGCCTACAACAACGGCTACCAAGAATCCCTGAAGATGAGTCCTTTTGAAGTCCTCTATGGTAGATCGTGCAACACTCCATTCATTTGGAGTAATCCCATAAACAAAGTTACTATTGGACCCAACATGTTGAAAGAAATGGAACTACAAGTGACTCAGATAAAACAAAATCTAAAGGTTGCTCAGAACCAACAGAAAAGTTATGCCGACCGAAAGAGAACTCCAAGAGAGTTCAAGGCGGGAGCCCACGTATATCTCAGAGTTAATCCAAGGAAGAGTTCCCTAAGGATGGGAGCTTGTGCCAAGTTGGCACCTCGGTATTGTGGAACCTTTGAAGTTCTAGATAGAGTGGGACCTGTAGCTTGTAGGCTAGAACTTCCTCCCATAGTAAAAGCACATAATGTTTTCCATGTTTCATTATTGAAGAAATATGTACATGATTCTAATCATATAATTGACTGGTTTGTGATCCAGGTGGAATCGGAGGGAGAATTCCTACCAGAACCTCAATCCATACTGGATAGAAAAGAAACCTCGCTCAGGAACCGAACCATTGCACAGGTCAAGGGGCAGTGGAAACATTTTATCCCAGATGAGGCTACATAGGAAATGGAAGATGCCATGAAACAAACATATCCGATTTTGTTTACATGTATACATACACATCATATTGATAGATAGAACATCGAGGATGATGTTCCTTTAAGGGGGAGGGAATTGTAACACCATGTTTCCCCCAGTCTGTAAAAATGGCTATATTGGCCAAGAACTATGGAAAGCTGAAAGATGTGAATGTTTGATTTGACAGACTTTTGTATAAAAGGTCGATGAATGTAAATTATATCATGGATATGTGTTTCATGATTGCTGGGAGGGGGATGTGCTAAAAGAGACCACGATGGATGATGAGAGGTGGTGGAAGGGGTCGGGAATGGTTGCATTAACTTCCACCGAACCGAAACCGTACTAGTTTTTACGTGCTCGGAAAACCAAAGCTCACTCTCTGAGCCCGAAATGAATTACCCGCCAAGATGGTAGGTGGGGAGGCTCCTCAAGAGTAAATGAGGGGATGGGGGTGAACCGCCCATTCGTAGAAGCTCTCAGACCTGACCACGGACAGGGAAATTCGTGCCACACACAATCTTGCAGGGAAAAAGGCAAGAGAGGAAGTGTGGTAGGGGAAGAGGAGTGTGTGCGACAAGAATCGCGGAAGGAGAACCAGAGGAACTCTGAAAATACAGAGAGTCATGAGAAGAGGAGAAGGGGAGTAACCTTCATCCTTGACTTCCATGAGATGGAAGTAGGAGACTGAGTCTCAAAGCATCGTGGTCTAGCTCAGGGGTGGCTAGTGGTAAATCCTGGTTGGAATCACTGAGCCTACGGTTGGGTGGAAACGAGCACCCCTCTCAGCATTCACATCACGTCTGGAATTTCTGATAAGTGTTATGTCTTGCATTTGGAATTGAATGTCACGATCACATGCTCATTTTTATATGCTCGTAAATAGTCTCTGTATCGAAGTGTTTTCCTTGTGCTTTGATTGGAAATAATGGATGCATGCTTATATTGATATAACTACAAATCGATTAATGTATGGAATGTGTAAGTTTGGGATACGAGTCCATTACCCTGAGGGTCGACCCATCTTACTGGGTTCGTGCTATGCCCTGGTTTATCCTCCAAAAGGAACCTTTTTCGGGAAAGTTCCCTCACTTTCCAGAGTCGGAGTGAGCCCCTTGAAAAGACTACCATTGTAGTAACTCCGCAAGTTTACCTTGCCCCTGTCGCGTAGTAAATGGGCTTCGAAGTTTTGGCTCCTGAGAAACCCAGGTGCGAGACCCCTTGTCTGCGCACATCGCGAAATCCCGACTTGCGAAACCCCGAAATGAGCTTAGTGTATATATGGGCTTCATAGTTTCGACTCCCAGGAAACCCAGGTGCGAGACCCCTTGTCTGTGCACATCGTGAAATCCTGACTTGTGAAACCCTGAAATGAGCATAGTGTATATATGGGCTTTGGAGTTTCGACTCCCGGGAAACCCAAGTGCNCCGAGAAACCCAGGTGTGAGACCCCTTGTCTGCGCACATCACAAAATCTTGAATTGAGAAACCCCGAAATGAGCTTAGCGTATATATGGGCTTCGAAGTTTTGGCTCTCGGGAAACCCAGGTGCGAGACCTCTCGTCTTCGTACATCGTGAAGTCTCGACTTGTGAAACCCCGAAAGGATCTTAGTGTAAATGGGCCTCGGAGTTTTGGCTACCGGGAAACACAAGGGTATGAACCCCTCATCTTCACAAGTTGCGAAAATTCGGTACGCGAAATCCCGGTATGTGAAACTCCGAGTCAGCTTAGTGTGAATAGGATTTCGGGTTTTGGGGTTGGAAGAGTCGAATAAATCGACTCTCTTGCTTTTCAAACTCTCGGTTTCTGAAGTCCCGATATGGTTTCTGAAGTCCCAAAATGCGAAAGGCACCTCTTGGCTTAGCCCAGGGTCATAACCGATGATCACATGGAGGTGAAGCCCGCGCTTGGTGCTTGAGTTGTACACGACGGATTTTCAATGAAAGAACTAGTGGATTGGTTTAGTGAAGGTCTTGATCGGAAGACCTAGCCTATGCTCGGACCTCGTAGGAATTTCGGGAACTCTGTCCCTCGATAAAGAAGGAGAAAGAAAAAGGAGAAAAATCTATTATGCCGTAGTGGGTGTGTGACATCTTCCCTTCCCAGAATTTCCATGGTTCCTTGGATTCTTTCCTCTTTTCTTTTGTCTTCTCATTTTCTCCACGTTCAACGCATTACTTGATGTCTCACATGTTCTTTTCCATCACATTTCCTCACTAAGGATAACACCAATAAGATCATCAAATTTTAGAGTGTTTGAACCACAAACATAGTTACTTACAACCATGACCAAGCCATTCCAATTTTATGGAAATGAGCACAAGATTAGAAGATTCCTAACCTTATCATCGAAGTTCACTTTTATGGAACTTATCTTATTAGCGATCATATTGAATTCATTTAAATGATCTGCAATAGACCCACCTTTTGACATCTTCATATTAAATAATAACTTCATTAGCAATACCTTGTTGGAGACCGAGGGTTTTTCATATAGTCTATCCAATTCTTTCATTATATCCTTCATTGTTTTTTCTTTCTAAATATTGAAATCCACTGATGTTGCCAGGAACAATTGTATTGTTCCTAGTGCCTTTCTGTCAACAACCTCCCATTCTTCATCCTTCATGGTTGTAGACTTCTTTTCTATTTCACCCAAAGGTAGGAATAAATCCTTCTGATAGAAATAATATTCCATTTGCATCTTCCATAAATAGTAGTTTTGGCTGTTAAATTTCTAGACCTTAAACTTTCCATCTTCTGCCATTGCTCCCACTCAAACGATGAACCTTGTTTTACTGCGAGTTACCTTTGGATCTGATACCAATTGTTAGAAAAATAGGATCGTAGAGAAACAAAATAAAACAAATCTGGAAATAAAACACAAAATATACACAATATAATAGAGACACATATATACATGGTTCACCCATTGTGGGCTACATCCACCATAGAAATTGTCAAGTCCTTCCTTTGTTATTATCCAACAAATGAAGGGATACTATCTACAACACACCCATTGTAACTTCCTCTTCTTTCTCTCACAGTGTCATATTTCAGAATACAACATTCACTCTCATCTAACGTTGCAATGAAATCCCCTCATACATAAAAGAGGGTTTCCTTCTAGGGAAAAACACCCTAACATAAATTCTATCGTTATATCTGTGACCTGCATATGAATTAGGAAGATAATCAGGCTCCAGAACCAACATTTTTCCTGAAAAATAAGAACCTTTTCATTGAAAAGCTCAAGGAGATTGAATCCTTTGTTTAAAAGAAATGTGGTTTACCCATCAAATTCCTGATATTAGATAATGGTGGTGTGCATGTAAATTGACCTTTTGAAGAATACCTACTTCATTTTGGTATTTAATGGAAGTGGTCGGTTCCCCACAAACCTCAGCAAAATGGTATCATAGAATGGAAAAATCTACCATTAGGAGAAATGTCTAGATGTCTTTTGCAAGCTAAAGATGTTCCTCCTCGCTTTTGGGATGAAGTGGTGTACTGTACAAATTATCTACTCAATCTCATCTTGACTCAATTTGTTCCTTCCATGACTCTAATGGAATGATAGTATGGGAATAAACCTTCAGTCAATCACCTCTGTATGTTTGGATGTGTTTCCTGAGCTCACATTCATGATGATTGAAAAAAAAAGCTGAATGCAAAGGGTCATGTTTTCATCATGATGGGATACTCTGAAGAGTTGAAAGCCTATTGACTATTTGATCCTGTCAAATGAAAAAATATTATCAGATGAAATATATGGTTTGATGAAAATTATTATCGTGTTCAGTTGTTGAATTCCTCCTCTAGATTGTTGCAGGATGATTCCTTTGATGTTTTCTTTAACATTGTTTATCCTATTCCATATTTCATTCCTTCTACTGAACTGTCGAACATTCTTCCTGTTTTGACTGGATTGTCGACCTTTAAGTCAACTAGATCACCATCTTATATTTTGACTTATCCACTGAATGAAGACCCTCTGACTTCTGATTGACCTATTGAAGTGAACCATATATTCGTATCTACCCCAATGGACTACCAAGACAATTGAAGCTATTGGAGTTGATGTTGGAGATGCCTGCTCCATATGATAAACTCAAAGTCAAAAGAAACATGCCAGTGTTTCCTTGATGAGTCATGTACTTCAAAATTCCAATATTGTTTTCTACTCAGATGTTGAAGGATGACCTGAATGGGAGTAATCCATGTAGACATAAATTTATTCTTTGTCAAATAATCACAATTGGGACTTAGTTCTCCAACCGCAAGGAAATAATATTGTGAAGTGTCAACATGTTTATAGGACCAAATTTACCTTCGAAGGTGTTGTTGAGTGACATAAAGAATTCTTAATTGTGAAGGGACTTTATCAACAAGAGGGCATCGACTACACCAAAACATTTTCCCCTATTACATATATGAACTTTGTTCGATTTATTCTCTCCCTTTCTTCTCGTTTTGGATGGAGAAACCATCAGATGGATGTGAAGAGAAAATTTCTTCATGGATGCCTATTTGAAGAAATTTTGATGGAAAAACCACCTGGTTTCGTTATAGATTCAAATTTGGTTTGTCGACTCAATGCTATAGCGGGAAAACCCCCCATATGGACTACACTAGGGTTCAACATGTAGGCATATCTAACTTTCTGAAAGTATCCTACTTTTTATAACTACCCCGAATATACCCCACATTCATGCATGAAATAAAAAGTAAAAAGATCCGGTAACTCTACCTTTAACTCCACATCTGGTGTCGATCCTTTTGCGTTCGATTGCTCCGTAGACTACAAGTCTCCTCCCAAGGCTGACCTGCATTGACAAACAGATAAATATGGAACTACAAACATGCATCTCATATATGAATAATGGGTTAGATGCTAGTATAAAACATAAATCAAACATAGATATTTGACACATCATATTTCGGGGCAGAAAAAGTATTCCTTTTATTGATATCACAATGTTTACTTACAATGAGATCGGCTATTGCTCCGCGAACCTAATCTGGGATCATCTTCACCAAGCTCCAAGTGCTCTTCCACATATATTTCTCTTCGCACACTTATTCTAGGGAAATTTCATAGGCTTATGATGGAGGAAAAATGAAAGAATGGGAAATTCTGATGCAAATCTCACAAGGTGGCTGCAAATTCTTGGGGCAAGGAGGGGATGTGAAACGGGCAGAGTTTCATTGTTCTTGTGCTTATGTCTGGAATAAGATCCCGACACCTCATTTTATATGACAAAAGGATGTTTATTCGATTGGGTGACGAGCTATAGGTGTTGGGACAGTTGGGAAACTACCCAATAGTCTGTAATCTCAATGAATTCCTTGCAATTTTTTAATTTTTGCAACTTTTGTTGGTATACACAGGTTGTAATGGTGCAACTAGCGTACGTACGTGAGCTGTAGTGGTGCAGAAAGCATGTGTACGTGGGTAGTATAGGTGCAGTGTACTATCACCAAGGACGAGCCCTATTGTAATCATGTTTATGATTTGTAAATCATGTTTTGTAGGCCGGTGAGCCAAGTATTGATAAGATGGTGGCGTTATGTGTTTATTAGGCCAGAGAGCCTAAGTGTTAAAGGCCAAGAGCCTGTGTTTGTATATGTAATATGCAGAACATTAAGAAATATTAAACATCGTTGTGTGCATACCGAACATGAAGAAAGAGTGATGGGGGACTAAGATTCCATGGGATGGGTAAGGGAAAAAGGGTCTGAAAGGTTGGAAAGAGGGGCTAAGCTTAGGGGCTTAAGTCCTTGAGAATCCTATTTTATTATTATTCTAAATTTGTGTGAAAAAACATGTTTTTATCCCAAGTCCTGGGAGAGGCAACACATGTAGCTCCAATGTGTGCAAAAGGGAATGCATGCAACTCCAATAAGAAAAGTGTCAACCTGGGTGCATGCAGTTTAAAACTGAAGCATCAGATGAGTTGGGGGTTCATCCTCCATTCTGTCATCGGATGTCTGAACTGTGGAGTGTGTTCGTTCTGCCAGTTTCTTGATCTGTTGTCTGAACCATGTTACCTCTGCGTATGATCGTTTCATACCTCATGCAGATCTGAAACCCGAAACCATGAGACCTTTGTGATCAACTGGTGTATTCCCAAGAATTCTATCTGGTCTTTGCATTTGACCTCCATCTTCGACCTCTTCTTAATTTTTTGTCACACACCTCCGAAGCTGACCCACGTCTTCTGTGAAACCTGAGAAATTGTCTATGATGTGTGTGTTTTGACTGTGCACTGTGGTGGCAACACAGTCCCTTGGATGAGTGGGATTTGTTACCATCATTTGTTCCTATCTAAGCCATCTGTTGTCCTCCTTTTGCTGGAACGAAGCTGAAGAAGCAGGCTGTCAGGCTTGTGTGCAACACTCTCTCCAGGTGAGAGAGGTGGTTGTGGTTGAAGAGGCAGGTTTTCAGGACTGTGAGGGACTCTCTAAAGGTGAGAGAGTGCACGAAGGAAGTGAGAACTCCTGCAAGGGGTCCTATAGCTGTCACAGAGCTTGGAGAATTCTGGTCTGGTCTGTTGTTGAAGCCCAAGGAAAGGGAGATTTAGCAGCCGAAGGACTGTCTTGGTGACATTGAAGGTGTATATTCATGGGGTGGGACATGCACGTGGGGAATGAGAGTCTGTGAGAAGTGAGCGTAAGTGGAACCTAGGAGAGAATCCTTCCTCATAAACTGTGTGTCTTCTTGTTGACCTGGCCTAGCCTAGGATTCCCTTGCCCGGTGGAGCTTAGTTCTAGCTTGGGGGTGACCTACTGCTGAGAGTGATGAGCAACGCAGTCCAACGCTGGGAGGTTCATGGAAGGTCTACACGTAGTTGGTGGCATATTATAGTTTCAAAGATAAGTATCATTATGTGTTTTAATTATGTACTTAATTAAAATGCATGTCTATGATGCTTGTAATATTATCATATATTATGTTTCTAGTTTGCAATGGTATTTGTTGTTAACTTCTGTATGTTAGTAGTAATATCATGATTACTCTATATTGTTGGTTAAATTTCCATAAATCTGTTAATTAGATTTAATATGCATGTTATATATAAAATTATGATAATATTTCTCATAGTACCATTACCTAACCGTGGGCTTGATGCTCGAGGATGTTACAAATTGGTATCAAAGCCATAGTTTCAACGTTGAGCCTGGATGGGCCAGATAAGTGGTCTTTGGACCCAAGGTTTCGAGTGGAAATGGTGTTCGTATGGAACCAATTTCGAACCTTGGAATGATTCTAAGTGCCAAGGGGTTACTTGGTCATGTTACGAAGCTCGGGGGGAGTAGCGGTAGAATAAAACCGCAACTGGTGTGGTATTTGACCAAAGAGACAGAGAACTCAACACTTGGGGTGTTGTAGCCATCGGATCTGTTTGGAAAAAGGAGAGTCCTTTATGACCATCATATCTGGAGAAGGTACAAGAGGTTTATCCTGGAAACCCTTTGGATTTTGACAATTGGGAGAAGCGGGGTGCATGGAGGCATAAACGCCCAAAACCCAAAACCTTGAAGTCCCGACGGAGATCTACACCATATATTTGGAGAAAAGAGCTTGACCATTGTACCAAGCAGAAGGGAAGATTGTAATTTTGGGAGTTCGGCTGTCGGGAGAATGGGATGTGTTGTTGCACAAACTCTCGAAGCCTGATATTTCGAAACGAAAGAGCCAAAGTGGTGAGTCATGATGATGTCACCTGGAGGCGACATAGACACATGGGGTGTGTGCCACACATCAGTGTGTTTAGAACCATGGAAGGTTGAGACGACATTGGGAACATGACGAGTGTCACTCATCTGAATGGGCCACGTATCAGTCACTGGTATTCTGCCATGTGGCATCTTGTGTGAGTAGGGTTAGTGATGCCTGAGTTTGCATAATGTAGTTAGGGGTCGGAGGACCGACAATGGAATTGAACATGACACATCAAGATGGGTGGCTAGGAGGCATTGCGGGGACCCAAGTTGTAAGGAAGATAATTTTCCAAGGCTATCCTGCAATCCAAACCGTGGTTTCATGGAGGGATTATGTGTCAGCGTCATGAGAATTGCAGGATGAAATGCGGGTTACACCAAACCACCATTGCATGCCCCCACAATTTTGAAAAGCATAAGTGATGTGACGTAATGACGTTAAAAAAGTGTCATGGAAGTGTTTGGGGTGTGCAGATGTGAAATATTTCGAAGTCCCAAAGTCCTAGAACTCATATGCCTGAGGTTCCACAATAAGTGTCAACCGTAGGATGTCAGGTAGACGTGGACCTTTGATCCACCCTATTGTGTGAGTCCGATAACTTGGATCTCTGAGTGATCATTTATTCATGCTGGAAATCTTCTGAAGCTGAAGGTCGAAGGAACGAGTGCACGCTCATTGATCTAGTGCTTGGTCATGACCCATGGTCGCGTGGATTGAGGAACTGAGAGAAATGGGCTAGTGCTCGAAAACTTAGCAGAGAAGAGTTCTGAAAGAAGAAATCTGCGGGGATTCTTGATTGAACGAGAATGACAGAGAATGAAAAATGAACGTTTTCTTGAGTCAGATTTGTTTATGAATATTGTGGGATTTGTTAAGGATTAATGGCCTGACAAATTTTGGTTGCCTGTAGATTGTGTTTGCAAAAGATTTAACGAGTGCAAGAACCATTTAGAGTTGTCACTAAGTGCAAAGAAATGGAAGAGACACATAACGCTTCTAGTTCAGAGAACGAAGCAGAAGGAATGGATGTTCATTTGGGAGTTGAAGGGTTGAACTCCAATGGACATGGAGAAGAGATAGATAAGGAAGGGAATATGATGAAAATCATTGATCGATTGTAGAAATATGCCCAAAATCATCGAGCAGATAGCATAAATCTCAGGAAATCTTAGGATAAACAAGGTGAATTCAACTTAAAGTTGATGAAGAGCATGGAAAGAATTGAAAAGAAATTGGATAAGGAGAGTGACTCAAGAAAAACAAGGAGTTGTAGGAACCCTGAGAAGAAAAGAAGGTCGATAAGTGTTAGTAGGCATCGTCGTCACTCCTCGAAACACTCCAATAAGGAGGCACACAATAGTTCAAGCTCATCTCCTACGAGAAAGCACAGAAGATCTGGAGTGGATGAACTGAAGGGCGAAATGAAAAATATTAAGCCTCCTACGTTTGATGGAGAACACAAGAAGGAGGAAGATGTCAAAACCTAGTTTCTTGTCATGAAGAAATATTTCCAACTATAGAATTATTCCTCTCATGCAGAAGGAAGAATTGCGATGTATCAACTGAAAGGAAAAAAATCCATGTGATGGGATCAACTTGTGTAGGTGCAACACATTAGAGAGAAAGATATCACTTGGAAATAATTCAAGAGGTATTTCGAGAAGAAATACATGACTAAAAGATACTATGACAGAAATATGAAAGAGTTATTTGAACTCAAGCTGGGCAACATGACCATTGATGAGTATGAACAAATATTTTTGGAATTACTGAAGTATGTTTTGTTCATCAAGGATGAGACTGTCAAGATTCATAGGTATCTAAGTGAATTTCCACCTTCCATTGGTGAAAAGATTCAGTATGATGATCCTAAGACTATGGAAGAAACGATAAGGAGGGCGAAATGATTATATGAGCAACAAAGAGAGAAGCCTACTTTCCAAAAATCTTGGGAAGACAAGAAGAGATCCAAGATGGATCAAAGGAAGAAGGGAACTAAACCACCCTTTTTCAAGAATAGTCCTCAGGGACAACCATCTTTTAGAGAGCCTAGGAAGGCTAAAGTGGGTGGGAAAATGTCAAGACCACCACCTATGGAGTGTTGGGGTTGTAAAGGGAACCATAGGTATAGATATTTGCCCCACATAAATGATAAAGTGAGAGTTGTCCACAATGTACAATAGGCTGAAACAGTGGAGGACATGGATAGTAGAATGCCAAGGATCTACACAGCCATGGACAACAAGCAAGTTGAATATCAGTCACACATGATTGAAGTGGAAGGTATGATCAATAACCATCCCTTCACTATTTTAATTGATTCGGGGGATAGCCATAGTTATATAGATCCTAGAGTGGTGGAAAGTTTGCATTTGTCAAGAAGCAAACATGAAAAGTCTTGGTTAGTGCAGCTGGCTACAGGAACCAAGAGGAAAGTCACTGAGTTAGTTAAGTCTTGTCCAGTGGACATGAATGGACTGAGCACAAAGGCTGAATTGAATGTTCTGCCTTTAGGATATTATGACTGTCTATTTGGGATGGACTGGTTGGACCAACACCATGCCATCTTGGACTGTCGTAGCAAGGCATTCACTTGCCTAGTTGAGGAAGGAAATTGGAAAACATTCCAAGGAATTCCCAAAGTTGTTGCTATCAGAAAAATCTCAAAAATACAGCTGAAGAAGTGTTATAGAAAAGGATGTCAATTATTTGTAGCCCATGTGGAGGAAGAATCTAAGGATGAGGTCTCAAATATTGTAGATCATGCACTACTAAAGGAGTTTGAATATGTATTCCAGGAGGTACCAAGATTACCTCTGAAGAGAGATATTGAATTCTCTGTAAACTTGATGCCTGGAGCAGCTGCAGTGTCAAAAGCTCCTTACAGAATGAGTATGCCAGAGCTGAAAGAGTTTCAATTGCAGCTTGAAGAGCTCCTGAAGAATGGGTACATACACCCAAGTGTGTCACCTTTGGTTGCCCCGGTCCTGTTTGTGAAGAAGAAGGATGGGATAGTTGTAGATCTTGAGAATATTGAGGCCACCAGAGAATGGTCAACGCCAAAGAATGTGATGGAAGTCAGATCCTTTATGGGTCTAGCCGGTTATTACATAAGGTTTATCGTAGGATTCTCGAGAATAGCTCACCCTATCACTTCCTTGCAAAGGAAGGAGAAGAAGTTTCTGTGGACAGAGGATTGTGATAAAATCTTCTAGCAATTGAAGCAACTGTTAACCAGTGCTCCAATCCTGAGGATTGCAAATCCAAATGAATATTTCGTGGTATGTACAGATGCATGCAAAGAAGGACTGGGGGGAGTCCTCAGTCAGAATGGATTCATAATCTGTTATGAATCCAGAAAGTTGAAAGAGCATGAAAGGAACTATGCAACTCATGATTTGGAGTTGGCAGCCATAGTACACACTTTAAAGAAATGGAGGCATTACCTCATGGGAAGGAGGTTTGAGCTGAGGATAGACCACAACATTCTGAAGTATTTGTTTGATAAGTCAACCTTGAACGCTGGACAAAGTAGATGGCTGGATTTTCTCTGTGAGTATGCTTTTGATAACAAGCATATCAAAGGGAAGGAAAACAAAGTGGTTGATACACTCAGTAGGAGAGTACACGAATTACATGCTACATCCATTAGCATGTACTGAACTGATATTAAAAGAAAAATTTTGGAGGCTGCAAATATAAATTTGCAGTACAGAGATTTGGTAGCAAAGCTACAATAAGGTAACATGCCATGGAAAGTGGAGATTTATAAATTAGGGGCTGATGGAATAATTCTGCACAAAAGCAGAATTTATGTACCTAATGTCCAGGATTTGAAACTTGTGATTTTGCATGAGATGCATAATGTGCCTTATGTTGGGCACCCTGGATATCAGAAAATTATGGCAGCAATCAAGAGCCATTACTTTTGGCCAGGCATGAAGAAAGAGATTGCAGAATACATTGCCAAATGTATGGAGTGTCAGAAGGTTAAAGCTGAGCACAGACACCCAGTAGGGTTTCTGCAACCTTTACCCATTCCTGAATGGAAGTGGGAAGTGGTGACAATGGACTTCATCACGGGATTGCCTAAAACATGCAAGCAACATGATTCAATCATGGTGGTAGTGGAAAATATTACTAAAGATGCCCATTTTATTCCGTTAAAGACTACTCACAAGGCAGCGGATGTTGTTGATATTTTTATGAAGGAAGTGGCACGATTGCACAAAATTCCCAAGACAATTGTGTCTAACAGGGAACCAAAATTTACCTCAAATTTATGGAAAGGGTTATTCAAGGGGTTTGGGATGAATCTGAACTTTATCACAACCTATCATCTTGAGTCTGATGGGAAGACAGAGCGGGTGAATCGAGTGATAGAATACATACTGAGGATGTATGTGATGGACAAACCATCGAAATGGGAAGACTACCTACACTTGGTAGAATTCACCTACAATAATGGGTATCAAGCATCATTGAAGATGAGCCCATTTGAAGAACTTTATGGAAGAAAGTGCAATACTCCAGTGAGTTGGGATAATCCAACTGATAGGGCATTAGTTGGGCCAGAGTTGCTGAAGGAAATGGAAGAACAGATGCTAAAAGTTAAGAAAAAATTGAAAGTTGTCCAAGACAGGAAGAAAAATTATGTTTATAAGAATAGAAACCATAGAGAATTTAAAGTGGGTGACCATGTTTTTCTGAAAGTGAAAGCTAACAGAATTTCCATGAAGTTGGGAAGCTGCTCCAACTTGACAGCCATATTTTGTGGGCCATTTGAAATCCTAGAAAGGATTGGGCCAGTTGAATATATGATTGCATTACCTGTATCCATGACTGTACATAACATGTTTCATGTTTCTTTTCTTAGGAAATATATTCTTGATCCTAATCATGTAATTGATTGGATTGTGATTGAGGTGGAGCAAGAAGGTGTCTTGCAAGTGCACCCTATGTGCATATTGGACCGGAAAGGCAAACAACTCCAGAATCGAGCCATAGGGATTGTAAAGGTCTAGTGGACCTAGTATGGTCATGAGGACGCGGCATGGGAGCATGAGAATACTATGCAGGCAGAATAACCACATCGTTTTGAAGATTTTGAAAATATTGTTGATGACGTGTGAAATTTGCACTGAGGATAGTGCAAAAATAAAGGGAGGGGATTGTAGTATCTCCAAGGACAAGTCTTGTTGTAATCATGTTTATGAATTGGAAATCATTTTTTGTAGGCCTGTGAGTCAAGTATTGATAAGATGGTGGGCTTATGTGTTTATTAGGATGGAGAGCCTAAGTGTTAAAGGCCAGGAGCTTGTGTTTGTATATGTAATATGCATAACATTAATAAAGATTAAACATCTTTACGTGCAGAACCGAACATGAAGAAAGAGTGATGGGGGACTAAGCTTCCACATGATGGGTGAGGGAAAAAGGGGATGAAAGGTTGGAAAGAGGGGCTAAGCTTAGGGGCTTAAGTCCTAGAGAATAATATTTTATTATTATTCTAAATTTGTACGACAAAACATATTTTTATCCTAAGTCCTAGGAGAGGCAACACATGCAGCTCCAATGTGTGAAAAAGGGAACACATGCAGCTCCAGGAAGACAAGTGTCGACCTGGGCACATGCAGTTAAAAAATGAAGCGTCAATTGAGTTGGGGGTTCGTCCTCCATTCTTTTATTGGCTGTCTGAACCTTGGAGTGCATTTGTTTTGTCAGTTTCTCGATCTGTTGTCTGAACCATGTTACCTCTGCATATGATCACTGCATACCTCACGTAGCTCTGAAACCCAAAACCGTGAGACCTATGTGATTGACTGGTGTATTCCCATAAATTTCATCTTGTCTTTGCGTTTGACCTCCATCTTCGACCTCTTCTTAATTTCTTGTCACACACCTCCGAAGCTGACCCATGTCTTCTGTGAAACCCGAGTAATTGTCTATGTTGTGTGTGTTTTGACTATGGGCTGTGGTGGCCACACAGTCCCTTGGATGAGTGGTATTTGTTACCATCATTTGTTCCTATCTAAGCCATATGTTGTCCTCCTTGTGCTGGAAAGGAGTTGAAGAAGAAGGTTGTCAGGCCTATGTGCAACACTCTCTCCAGGTGAGAGAGGTGGTTGTGGTTGAAGAGGCAGGTTGTCATGCCTGTGAGTGTCTCTCTCCAGGTGAGAGTGCGCAGAGGAAGTGAAAACTCCTAGAAGGGGTCTTGTATCTGCCACAGATATTGGAGAATTATGGTCTGGTCTGTTGCTGAAGCCCAAGGCAAGGGAGGTTTAGCAACCAAAGGACTGTCTTGGTGATAGTGAAGGTGTATACTCCTGGGGTGGGACAAATATGTGGGGAATGAGAGTCTATGAGTAGTGGGAGTAAGTGGCACCTGGGAGAGAATCCTTCCTCATAAACTATGTGTCTTCCTGTTGACCTAGCCTATAATAGGATTCCCTTGGTCGGTGGAGCTTAGTCCCGGCTCGAGGCTGACCTACTGCTAAGAGTGATGAGCAATGCGGTCTAAGGTTCGGAGGTTCATGGTAGGTCTAGACGCAGTTGGTGGCGTATTATAGGTTCAAAGATAAGTATCATTATGTGTTTTAATTACATACTTAATTAAAATGCATGTCTATGATGCTTGAAATATTATCATGTATTCCATTACTAGTTTTCAATGATATTTGTTGTTAAATTCTGTATGCTAGAAGTAATACCATGATTACTCTGTATTGTTGGTTAAATTTCCATAAATCTGTTAATTAGATTTAATATGCATGTTATATATAAAAGTACGAGAATGTTCCGCATAGTAGCTAATAAGCCCTAATATTGGCTCATTACCCCTTAATTGGGGCATATTATATTAGTAAAGTTATTTTATTTATGTCAGCTTTAGGCCATTAGTATTAATTATACCTCCTAGTCTCCTATATATACCAAGGAGACATTTTCATTTTGAATCATCTTGTACTTGAACATTTAAGTGGGGTAAAAGGAGGTTTCCCCCTCAAAGAGGCTTATTATCTGAAATTATCTCTTTTTCAAGGCG